>BJBW01003583.1:0-12054 GCA_004320125.1 Scolopax mira
ACAACCCTTTCAGTAAAGAAATATTTTCTAATATCTAACATGATCCTCCCCTGATGCAACTTGAAGCCATGAAGCTGATTTAAACCAGCTGCAAAGAGCTTGTAGGTCAGGTGAATTTCTATATTATTTCTTGAGAGCCATTGCAGTCCTGCGGTCATAAAATTAAGGTTAGTTTCATTTTTAATTGATCTCTTTTCATCAGTCTTGTAAATCTCATCAAGTGTCATTTGAAACCTAATTTATTAGTCAAAATAGCAAAGATTTTATTTATTTTATTATTTATTAGGCTCGGGTTCACACAGGGAGGAAACTGTCAAAATAGCATGTGAGGATTTGGTGTACTGACTCCCATTAACTTCAATAGGAGTCATGCAGCCAAAGCCATAAATCCCACTTTAAATATATAATGGAGAGAGATTAGCCTTAATCTGGACAATGAACCTGAAACCATAAAAGCGTCAAGTCTTTGAAGAGTTTTGAGGTAATATACATACTTATAAGAAAATACACAAAGGTATGATGTTGATCCAGACTATTTCCTTGTGACAAAAATATCTTTTTAGTGTTATCTTTCCTGTATCATTTAATGCTTCCATTCCATAAAGCTGGTGGCTAAGTGGAGTTTTATAATCTCCTTTCACAGCTGTCATGCGCAAATAGATCCACAAGTCTGTTTTGTGTTCATCCTGGTGATAAGCTGCAGCTAGACTGCAGATCACAGCACGTATTACAAGTAAGCAACATGTTCATAACTATATCTAACATCTTTAGAAAAAGGATTATGCAAGCCCTTAACTTCAATTATACTGCTTTTTTGTATATCAGAACTTTGGTAGACTCAGTAAGCAAACTACAAGATGGGGAGTATTTAATATGAGGATGGAAAAACATAAGATTGTGTTCTTCTCTTGACCCATTAGCTCACTTGATCCATCCTTTCCACTCTTCCACTCCTGTATATAAGCATGAAAATGAAATATGCTGTTTAATTGGGCGGGAGAGGGGGGGAGGAAGAAGAGGGGCAGAGAACTCCAGATAATTAAAATATATAATTGGGAAACTTTCAGGCGAGATACAACAAGTCATTTAGGGTATTTTTAAGGTCATTTGAATTTTTTCTTCTACAGTTTTTATGCTGATATCTAAATTCCTCCAAATCTCCTTCTTTCACTGACCAAAGACGTATAGTTGCTACTTTTGGTGTCACCTCCATCATAGAGCCCTCAAAACAAATCTTTATTTTTCTGCAATTCTCACTCTTCTAACAGAAATGTTACAGTCATCCTAAGAGAATAGTTGCAACTCCTTGGTAGCTGGTGCTTTGATAGAGTCTGCAATGTTGCCCTTCAGGTATAGCAAGTCACTGTGCGTCTGTGCATGGACATGCCTGAACTGTATTTGAGCAAAGAATTGAGACATCTAGATCATTTTAATGTGAAGTACTCATTGCTGGACACATCCTAAATAGAGAAATGACAAAATTAACTTCAAAGTTATGTTTTCAAATAGTGTGGGAAATTGAGTCAAGGTGTCCAGTTGCCACCCTCTAGCAGTAGAACTGTTCTATCTTCACCTTGAATGGAACCTCAACAAGGGTCCTCTTGGAACATCATAAGAAAATTTGAAATATAAGTTTAAAAGTGTTAGCAATAAAAATATGGAAACACCAAACAGTGGAAAACTCAACTTTCTCACTTACAAACTAGTCCCTGCATTTCTACTTGAGAACTCTTGAAGTTATACATGAAATTCAGCTGTCACTAAGGATGCTTTCAATACTGGGAGGAGGTACAGAGCAACATGTCACTCAGCAACAGCAGAAGGTGCAGAATCAGGCACTCTTCTGAACAAATGAATATAAAATCTTAGACCTATCCAGTATGGCGTATCACCCTGCACATGTATGTCTTCTGTGGCAAACAAGCCCATCATGCTAACTATACAAATACTGTCTGACAAAATTTTCTGAATATACATCCAGACTTTATAACACCCAGTTCTATCACCTTGTATTTTCTAATATGTCAAATGCTTATAGCTGTTTCCTTATATAATTAGCCACTATATGAATAAATGGTGTCTGGCAATAACAGTCATGTATAGAAATCTCGCAGGAGAATCTTAATTACAGTTAAATATGAAAGTTTATAGTATAATGCATTATACTTGGTAAAGAATGAAATACAAAGAAAAGATAGTGAAGCAATAGAATAGTTGATTGCTAATGAATAATGTGCTTAGGTTATGTTTGACTTTCAAATCTATACCCAAGACACCATTCTAAGATTGCGTTCAGAAGTGCGATTGCATTCAAAGTGATACCCATTTAGATTATACAGACTAAGTTCTGAATCATAATATACGTCTGTGTCTACTCAGCAGACTACAGCTCCTGAAATTTAGCACTTGTCTGCTACAGTGACTGGATTGTGCCTTTCATCCATGTCAGGTGAAGCACTTCAGCAGTTCCCTCAGAAACGCAGTTACTGTGAAGACTGCCCTTGTTTTAAGTTTCTGGAAAGAGGTCATAAAGTCTTTCCAGAAGCTGGAGGAATGGACTTTATTTCAGAAACTGCAAAAGTCACTCATTCATGGCCAATATTCAGGAACCAATTTCACTGTAGAAGCTTGTTCAGATTTTATTGGAAGCATTAACACTTTCAGACTTTTGACCCCCTCAGAAATGGACCCTAAGAGACAGCTTGTCTTATGTTATTAATAATTAAAATAGCAGATAAATAGACTGTACAATATAAGAGCGGCTGCCATGAAACATTCATTAAAATTATTTTTTCTGGCTCTCTAAGAAAATCTACTGTCTGGACTTTTGAGGTATTTTAGTTTATCAGAAAAGATTAAGGTGCTGGAGCAAGCATCTAATACTAGTAGTGATGCTATCTTCCCAGAAGACCTAGCTCTTTGTGATCACTCACAGTTACCCACATCTTGCCAAATGGGTTTTAAACCATCAAGATTATAATTTTGTAATTCTTTTGTTTTAATACTGTTGGTATATTTCCTAAGAAAATTACTTTTCTGAGAGATAGCATAGACTTAGGGTAAATTAGGTTAACGGGGTTTTAGAAAGGAAAGTTTTCTACCCTTGGTATTTCTATTACTGACACGTTATGCATAACAGCATCCTGTAACAGGATTAAAGAGGAGAGTTAAGAATGAAAATTATATATTTTGTCCAAAATAATATTATTTGGACTTTCTTTTCTGTTAACTCTAGATACTACTATGTACTTCCAACTTTAGCTTTCATATGACTGTCTCCAGGTTTGACACTGAATGGTCTTACTAGCAATTGGTTTTTGAGTAAGGACTATCAGGGATTTCTTAAAAATTATGTCCCAGTTTGCTTTTGTTTTCTACTTCAAAGACTTTCTTCCACATCCCCCAAACCTCTCTTTGCATTAATCATAACTTGAAAGCATAACAGTCCCATTTTACCTCTCTAAACCTTTGCTTGCATAAAACTGAAACACAGTGTTTCCCTACACAATTGACAGCTGGTTTTAGTGACTTGAAAGGAGCATGCAGTTCATAACACTTCGGAGATTTTTGATGCTTTCCTGAATGCCAGACCTAGGAGTTCACTGTTTAGATTGTGTTTCTGATGCACAGCTTTTGTTTCAAAACTGGAATTACAATTTAGTTCCTTTCTAAACCGTGAATGAAAGCCTTGAATTCCATGATGGCTTCCAAGCATGATTTTTCCAGATCATACTCTACTCTTCCCCAATATGAGCGCATATGCCTGTGATCAAAACATGAATCTATGGCTTCAATGGCAGCCCTCTTTGCAAGCTCTGGAACTCTTATTTAGAGAGGAGGTAAGAGGTTGAGCGCAGCTTTAATACTCTTTCATCAATCCTCATTTGGTAAATATTCAGAAGACATTCTTCTTTTGACGGTTGAACAGCTCTAGAACAAACATCTGGTTCAAACAAGTCTTCCAGTTTTCACTTTGTCATCAGTTTACAATAAATTAGAACAGGCTTTAATCCCCAGTTTTTATTTCCCTGGTTTTCATTTCATTATCAAAGAACAATTTTTTCTGTAATTTTTTTTATATTTACTAGATGAAGAGGTCAAAAAGAGCATTGATGTGATTAAGAATGACAATACATTTTTAACTTAATTTCTTCAGAAGCAGGAGGTGCATAGCTACCGTATATAATAAACTCCAAAGCATTGTATCTCATCTATACTTAGTTCTGGAAAGGCATTTGTATGTTAAATTTAAGGGATTTTTCTCTCCTGTAAAGATAAAAGTCTTTACAGCTCAAGGATGAATCAGAAATCTGCCTTCAGATATGATTTTCCTTTTCTCTTGGTCTTTTTTTTTCCCATAATATCCTACTGTTTAGGTTTCTTTCCTGAAAATGAGGTATTTAGTTTAGCTAGCATTGGCATTGTATTTTGACTGGATGCAGTCTTTTTAAGTTTGAAGACTGCCCTCTTTGGTATCAAAGATCTTTACTCAGCATTTTTGCTAGCACTAAGCTCTCTCCTGCACTTCACTGATAAGTGCAGCCAATGTGTGGAGTCTCCCAAGTTCTGCAGCTCTGACTTTCTTCAGGATCATTCCTTATTTTGGTCAGGTTTCACAGAAAATAATAAAGCTGATCCTAGGAGTTTCCGTTGTCATCATGAATGCACAGCCATATAAAACACATACAGCATGTATGTTAGCTACAGCAAAACCCAGGTGCCTTCGTCAGTTTATCATGCAAAGGAAAGGAATAGGAAGACAGTCTGGGATTAATTAGTGGACATCAAATGCGCTTGAATCTCCCAAAACCAAAGACTGGTAGCTTGGCTTCAGTGAAAAACAATTCACATGGAGAACAGTGTGATTCAAGTTTTCTGCCTAGATGTGTATGGCTAGATACGTGCTTTGCAGCTAAGTTGTGCATCTAAAATGAGTGAGTAAATATTCATGGCAAAGACAAAGGAAATTCTGAATTGTGCCCACATCTTTGTTTTCAAAAAATAAAAACATACCCAACTGTATATGTGTAAGTGAAAAGCAATGAGGAGTCACCACCAGTGATTTTACTTGTATGAGTCATTTGACACTCATTTGAAAAAGTGCAAGACCAGCATGAATTCAGTCAATCGTAAGACATCTCTCATTACCTTAAATTTGATTTCAAAACTTTTGTTTTCTGAAGACAGAAAGCCCCTGCATGTGTCAGTAAATTTCTTTAGTATTTTTTAATTTAAGAACTAATTCTACCTGGAATAGGCTTTAGTGTGTTTTAAAGCATGCACGTATAGACAATAAGATATAATCAAGTTAAGGTTAAATAAGACAAAGCAACTTTCACTCTTCTGTTTTATGGGAACCAGTTTTAGCAGTCTTTTGAGATTTTATACTTTAGTCAGAATACGATGAATTAATATTAAATCCAATTCTATCGAGACAGGAAGACAACTTCAAAAGCATAAATAAAATTGTATGAATTAGCTTATTCACTTTCAGATAAATTGGCAGTGGTCACACTCAACATGTGCACACATACACACATGCACACATGCACACACACACAAAGGAAAACAATACTGATGTGTGTTGATTTTGCTGCTGTCCCTGTAAGGCAGACAGTATTTAATGAGTAAAATAAACCAAGAGCAAAACTGCATTTATTTGATCATTTCGATAAATAGCTGTGGTCCATTTAAATGTGGATGTATGAATATATTCAGAAACTTCTGAATAATGCAACCGAGGATTAAAACTTTGAAAATTTTACCATTTCCTTAACAACTAGACATGAGAGTCAGCCCTCATTATTTGCATTTGCACCAAAAAGGAGATGGGCAATTATTTTTAGGCAGTTACCTCTGTATGGAAGACCTGATTAAAAATGAAATTTTTAGGGTCCTAAATGTGGTGGAAGTTCTGCCTCAGTTTAAATGTTAAGAAGATAAAGCTTTTCCTCCCTAGAGTCTGACCCAGGACATACTGAGTTTGGAGGTGTGGGGTTTTTTTCATTTTCAGTCGGCTTTCTATTTGCTCTTTTATGAGATGTTAGAACACTGTAATACCCTGAAATACATGGTACAAATTGTTGCTTATCCCAGGCTTTCATTGTCATTCCTATGAGTTCTTACTTATGACTGGGAGAAGGTGAGCTGGATACCTGGGGATCATTGCTTGGGGCATTTGGCACCTTGCAAAATTCAACACCTTACTTTCCTGCTATCTCTCTGCTTACTATGATCTATGGTGTCTTGCTGAACAGTTGACCAACAGTTTTCAGTGTTGTTGTCATGAAGAAAAGCAGAATACACTGTTTTGTCATTAGAATACTATGTGCTGCAGAACTCAGAAGATAAAAATGTTTAATTTTTTGTTTGTTTGCCTGCTTTTCTCCTCACTTTCCTGTTAAGTAATAACATTTATCACAACTGCTTATTGCAACGCACTGCCTTAACATGTACTGCTGAGAAGTCCAATATTTGAAACTGTGCTGCCCCAGGAAAGATTACATGCCATGGAATTCTACGTATTTTAGCATGTTTTCATGTTGCACTAGCAAAGTGACTGTCTCTACTCTAAACAAATAAGGGAGGAGCTCCCATTCACAGCTTCATCTGTTACCTTTTCTAATAACCTAATACAGCTGGTGTAGAGAGTAGGGAGCAGGGGTAGAAATAAGCCTACCTAAGCCTAAAGAGTGCATTCGTGAGCCAGCAAAGGAGCTACAGTTTTAGGAGGTACATAATGACGAGTCTGACTTTGGTATAGTAATCATTTGCTAAAGCTTTGGTATTTCAAGCAATTCTGAAGGCATTTCTTTAAAAACAAGGCAAAACATTTGTTCATCTTAAACTCTGTAGCTACAATGAATTGTACCTCAGGGCACAATGATGTTAAAGCTTCATCAGTGTTATCTGACAAGCACTATCATTATGGGAACAAAGTGCCTTGCATTTCAGAGTAATGTTTTATGTGGACAGTGGTTGAGTCCTATCTCATTTCTCTAGTCTTCTGACAGTGGCTATGATAAATGGATTGTAGCCATCTTGAATTCATCATTATTATAGTGTACTAATGCAAATAAAACCTTGTAAGGACCTTGAGTCTCCATATAGGTGCCCCTCTACAGGTTTTTTTTTCCTGGCAGTGCCAATGTATGGAAAACACAGAAAAAAATATCTTCAGAACTTGGTTTCTGGACACAAAATAAACCCATAGAATCATAGAATACCAGGTTGGAAGGGATCCCAAGGCTCATCTTGTCCAACCTTTCTTGGCAAAAGCACAGTCTCAAGAAGATGGTCCTGATGAATCTAAAAACTGTCTGCTGTGGGGAACCAATCAAATCTGAATGATGCTAAGTGGTTACTATATATCACTGGTACTATTGTTTTACTGATGGACTTGAACGACATCTCAAGCAAAGTTGAATCACTCTAGAAGCACACAACACACAAAGGGGTACTCATAAACAAGGTATATTACATTTTTCTGTTTCATAAAAAAAGGAATCTAACTTGTTGTGTTCAAGAGAATCTTGGACTCAGATTTTGGAGGAAATAACAAAAATTATATCATATACTAGTTGGCTTTTTGCCATAAAATATCACTCATTTGAAGCTGCTCACAATCTGTAGCCTGAGTGTAAGTCCTGAGTGTATGAATTAATAAACAGATGGTATAAGCAGAAAACTGAGGGATACATTCCAATGTCCCCATTTATCTCACTTTATTTTGTCATTAACTTCACCAAGAGCAGGACTTAGTTCTGGCTGTCATTAATCCAGGAAAAGTTTAGGTAAACTGTTAAGATTCTGTTTTGGCTACTGTGTTTTTGCTACTTTAACAACTCCATCAACATTTAACAGTACAGGACTTGGTTTAGTTTAATGTACAGACTTTATTGACTATTGACAAATTTCTACAGCTATGTCAAGACTGTAGAGCTTTGCAAAGATAAATGTGCTTAGCAGTCAGTTGTAATCTTGCTGCAAGCTCACAGGCAGAGCACCACCACACAGCTCCTTTACTGAGTCCTCACTTTTTATGAAGCATTCCCAGTGGTATGTGCAGCTAGCGGTTTCTGAAGAGATTATGTACAGAAAGAGGATGTGGAAAATGAAAACAAAGTTTTTAGATGCAACACTTCTCTTGCCACCCTCACAAGCAACTAATTTCAACTTCTCCACTGTCTTGAACAGCTAGATTAAATCATAGTACTGTACCTGGATACACACAGGCCATTTTTCTACTTTTTATGTTACTGCACTGTTTTTCTACTTTTTATGTTATGAGAAAGGTCCTTCACACCTGGATTTTTTTGCATAGTGTCAGGTGTTGGGAACTGCTTTCATTTCGATCTTTGATAGAAAAATCATCAAAACCAAATTATTGAAATTAATTTTTATTTAATTCGGTAGTTGTAGCCTGTGGATTATAGATTTTTCTGTGGTTTTAAGTATCTAGTATTTACAGATGATCATTTGAACACTTCACAGACCATAGAGAATTGGTGAGAACAACAGAAATATGAAATTATTAAATGAAAAGTTTGATGCATATTCATGCATATAAAAGAATTATTCAAGGAGAAAAAGTACATAAAAGTATCAGAAAATCACATAATTTGTGATATGAAATAAATGATCAATTTATTTAATTAAGGGAATACACAGAAGTAGCTGAGATATTACTGCAGTCATGATTAATATCTGACTATACCTATTTACTGTTATTTGTAGTGCCATACACTTTTCCACAGTCTGCTGTTACTTTGAAGTGATCTCTGACACAAAATGTATCTATCTTGTCTCCAAAAGTACAGAAATTATATTTCTGTATGTCAGAGTCCTGTAGCTCCCCACCATGTGTGAAGTCATAGTTCCATCTGCAAGGGCCTTTTCCCCATCTTCAGCAAACAGGTATTAAGAATTATTTCTGTTTGCAGCATTTTCATCCTTTACAGCAATCATAATCAGAAACTGCTTCCTCTTAGCAGGTTCTTTTGGCTAAATAGCAAGTATTTCAGATCATGTCAGGCCAATTTTCTTAACTGATAAAAGCATTTATGCTATCAGAGCATATAGTTTCAACAGATATATATATACACACACATACACATGTGTACATCAGCTATACATTCTGCATAGCTGTAATATTCTCTGTCTCTGGGAAACCTGTTCTATTATTCTGTGCTGTGTATAAAAACTAATTCTTTCTAACATCACACACTAAAGTGTAAGACAGTGTATCCACCTTTGTGAAGGTGGATATTGCTTCCAGTAAAGCAATAGCATCCAGCTCCTCTGTTTCATAATGTTTTTCTACATCTCCACTGCAGGAAACAGGAGGGTAATCACATCATAGTTTAGGCAATGGGTATCTGGACCTCATTTGAAATGCAGACAAATGTAGAAATAGAAATACATTGCATTATTTATCAGTGTATTTTTCCAGCTTCTTTTACAACTGCCTAGCTTCTAGTGTATGCAAATTAATTCCTTGCTAAAAGAAAATTTCAAATCCAATTACAGTAGCTTCAGTGGAAATGAAAGAATGGTTTGTCCCCTTGAACCTCTCAGGGAATTTGGCCAAATTAATTTTCTTAAGCAACATTGTAAATCCAGAGAAAGAAAAACACATTTAGATAAATGTAAGTCTGTCAGAGGCCACAGTGCTAGCAGTGTTGAATTGGACAATTAATTATGTACTTTGTGCACGTCATAAATGGTGAGAAGCTTAAAGGATGATGACTCAATAATATAGCAAGAAAGAAAGCAGACAGAGTGAATCTTTTATCAATACTTTTCCCCTGTGACCCATGTTTCACATAATGCCACATAATGCCATTTTAATGATGTGATGAAAGGATCAGAGTGCTGAGATACCCAAAGCTACTGCCCGTTCTGACAGCCATAGCTTTCTACCATGAGGAAAATTGTATAAGCCGATGCGGTCAAATAGAGAAATGCAAGGGTAGCTTTTTAAGCTAATTAAGTCTCATTATGCATAAAACTTCATTCACAAGCTAGCTGTCTCCTAATATCAATATGACAAAGCAATGTGTCTGTGTTAATGCTTTGATCTCCTGATATCAAAGAAAGAAGGTTCATGCTGCTCTTGCCCACAGTATTTATATATGTAAGGCTGAAAACTCACTTAGTAAACAGAGTCTTACTCATGTATACATCTGCCAGAAAGGGTCTGACACAGCTACAGGGCTGACTACAACTTCCACTTTTGTCTCAGCATCTGTGTGGACGTCTGTGTGGACGATGTTTTGTTTTTTCCTTTGCTCAGCCTAAGACTTCATTTAGGTGTTATTCTCCAAGAGGATGTCTGTTGTTTCCTTTGATTACAGCCTGCATAGATCTAACTGAGCCAGCCCTAAACAAGACAGCTCAAGTACTGATTATGCTGTAATTACAAATTTTCACTACTCTGTGCAGGTTTGCCTCTGTGAACTGTCAGAATATGCAAGCATCCCAGCTGTGCTGAGCTTTGCACTGCACTGGATAATTTAAAATTATCCTGGGTACATGATCTTCAGTTGCAGTTTTGGCTGTGGAATAGACATAACTTAAGAACTGCGATGTGATAGATACTAGCTGCACTTAAGTGAATGAGCCAGTGCATCTTCAGGTTCTCCTTTTCAGAGCCGTAGTCATGGGTTTGCACAATTTGGAGGACAGCCCCCCTCCTTAAACTAAAGTTTTGTTCATTTTAACAGTAGGAACAAAGTATGTGGTTGAAAAGTCTTATGATTAGTATAAACAATTTTTGCTGTTCCTGAATGGCAAGTCAAGCAAGAATGAGTTCATTAACTCTTAGGCATACTCTATAGATGCCTATTTTGTAGTCTGACCCTCCCTAAAACATCACTCTTGAAAGCATGATCATATTTTAATTACCCTTTTTTCTGTTGCATTCCTGGACATTATTTTTTTCTGGACAGAATTTGGTCTGCTGTTTCTTCAGGAAATAACACATTCACAGCTGAAGTTTGAGGTTTTTTCCTTAATGGGAACAAGGCTTGTTAAGTTTCAGCTATCTTTTGATTTGTGCTTGGTTTTATCTCATAATGCTGCAAATAAAAAATGCACAGGGCAGATATCCCAATAAATGCATCCTTCACTACTTTAATAAATGATTATCTGGAAGTTTCCACCCTCCAGCATGAGTTCAGATGAAAAATAAAGTATCAAATCTGAAAATAAATGTTGACATTGAGTTTGAACAAAAGAAGGTAGTAATAACACTGATAAATTGCTGCTGCCCTATGGAGCATTGAAATATCCTAAAGACTATCTACCAAAACGCAGCAAGGGGAGGGAAATTTCAGTTCATAGGTTGAAACTTGAATTTAGCAGCAATTATTTTGACCCCTTAAGATTTTGTGCTTAAAAATGTTTCTGGTTTTTGTGTGGTTTTGCTCTTTCCTTAATTTGTTAATTTAATCCTTTCCAATTTTGTTAATTGTGGAGCCATACTACCCTTTACACTTGCCATAGTCATAATTGCGATAACAAACTGCAGCCACTAGATGTTTGGTGGAACATCTGAGGTGGTCTTATGATCTGGTGGCAACTGTGGACTCATCAGTGTGAGGAGATCTCTTGCCATCTTCTTGAATGAACCATCTGAGTTCATTCACTTCAGCCTCAGGGAAAGTCACCCACCTGCAGCCATACCTCTTTGTCTCCTTCTTTATGCCCATCTCTCTCTCTGTAAGCTGCCCCTCCTATAATAAAAATGCCAACACACTTCTTTTGGTTTTCTTTTACTGAATAGTTACAGGGAAACAGGTAATTATGGGACTCTCCACTTATAAAAGTAGCTGGGCTAAGGCAACTTCTGCAGCTGGTTAGCAATAGAATGCAGCTCAGCACGGATCAAAATAATATATGTTATTAGGATTGTATACAGCCTCATTAAATGTTCCTCCGTAGAAACCAGGGCAGGTTTGTTTCCACAAGCTGGGCTAGTATTCCACCTCTGGATTTGTGTAGTTGTTGGAGCAGAGGGAGATTTAGATTAGATATTAGGAAGAATTACTTTAC
>BJBW01003584.1:18236-29068 GCA_004320125.1 Scolopax mira
GGGAGAGAATAATTGTCTGTACGACAATGAATTGTTATGGGTTTCTCAAACCATAACAACTGGGCACTCATGGCTGATGGTAGAGGGACATAAGGGTCAAAATGAACTGTGTGGCAGCCAAGACACCCCAACATGGGCTTTGCTCGCTGGCTCTCTACCACAGGGAAAACACAGCGGCCAGTTTTGACCTTCAATCAAGGCAAAATTGCCCATTTAGGCCAGACCAAGGGGCAGCATCTGGAGAAAGATTGCCCAGAAACATCAGACTGCTCCTTAAATGAGGGACAAGACAGACACCATTGTACCTTTAGCACTGAGGTGACATGTTCCAGCTGTTTTCCTCCAGGAGCTAAATTCATGTTGTCCCCAGTGTCTGCCCAACTTCCCGTTCACTCAGCTCCAGTCCAACTCCCCTTCCAGAGGGGGCTAAACATACTTGAGAATAACAGAAGACAATCAATTAAGCAAAAAATCTTCCTACGAGCTCAGCAAAACCTTGTAAAGATGCTTCTCGGGGATGATTTTCTCCTCTTGATGTACCTGTGCAAGTCCCAGATGCAGCAGAGAGGTCCCCAGACATTGGCTGGCTCTTTGGGGAAGCGATGTGCTTCCTTCAGGGTGGTGGCTCCCAGGAACAGACGGTGCCGGTGCCATGGCTTCAAGCAATTAGAAGCTGGGGAGAATGAGCAGAACAGCACAGGGCTCTTCTTATCCTCTACTTCTTTAGGTTTTTTTCCTTCCTGCTGGGTGCAGGTATCAGAAGGGAGGACTCCTGGGTGCCTGCAGGATCACCAGAAGCTTCAGCGAGAAGCCCCAAGGAACAAGAGAAGAGACACCCGGGGAGCAGCACCTTCCACGTGGAGCTCCATTTGCACCCAGAGATCCACGAGTCCCTCCAGATTCCAGACAAAGATGACACCAAAGGGTACGTGGTGGTCTGCAGGCTCCCAACAAAGCTGCTCTTAGGTGGGCAAAACCATCCATGGCCCGTTCAGAGCTCGAGAACTTCTTCGTTAACTCACGACGATGCTTCCCCATCGTCTCCATCCCCAACAAATAACACCCTCCATTATCTCAACGGCACAAACTTCCTTCCCTACGGGAACGTCACGTGGTGAAAGCTCTTGGTTGACAGAGTAATAAACCCCAAACCTCCCCCTTTGATTAATGCAAGCGGTTTCAAACGGCAAACAATATAACCCAGCTCAAAAGCTATTTAAAATAATAAACCGCCTTTGATTTTTCATATTCATAAAAGCTGGAACAATATGGCAGCCCAGGAGGATGCCCATCAATAAAAGCGGAGTGGAATATCAATATTTAGCTACGTGGAAATTTATAACAAGCCAGAAAGTGATTATTAATCCAGGGTTCAGTAATTTGCACCACGTTTGATGCAAAGCAACGGCAACACTTACCACTGACAAAACCTACCTCGGGTGTATTTATTTCTCTAACGAGGAGCAAGGCAACGCTACGGGGAAAAATTAGCACCACTCGGCCCTCCTTTTGCCAATATATAAGGAAAAAAATATATGAAATGAGGTTCTTTAAGGAGTATTACGCAAGAGAGCCGTCACCCGGCAGCTTTCCTAGAGAAATCCTCGCATTAGGGCTTACTCAAAATAAAACCCATCACTCCAGACCAGGTTTTCCTTTTTTAAGGGCATTTTCCAGATGACACAATCTCTGAAATCACCCTAAAAACACACACACGATTTCTTGATGGTGTCTAATACGGGGGGGAGTGACAATCCCACGATATTTAAAGCTGCAAAGTTCAAACAGTTGAACGTCGACGGCAGGAAAGGCATAAAAGGTCTGAGGTGTTGCCTCAAAGCATTTACATGGCAATTTTCAGAGCCAGCTGAGAAAATAGGGAGAATGAGGACAAATGGGCAGCAATAACATCTGGGGAGAACCTCTGGAGGTAAAGAAACCCTTGGCTTTGATTGCTGGAGATCAATAAATGACAATTACCAAGATGAGGGCTGAGATCTTCTTTTAAACATCAGGACCAAACAGCCACTGAGGAACGTGACTATGGTGGCATCTCAGAAATGGCGCAGCAGAGCCCCAATGCCAAGTGCTGGAGGATCTCATGGACTTTGCAGTTTGAGAAGCCACCAGAACAGCTTGGGGAGCAATGGCATAAGGTGTGAACCCACTCATGCACCTTGAAGGAACATCTTGGCGACTTGGTACTTGCACCCGGCTCACACGTGGACTTGCTGCAGGCTCCAGGAAGAAGCAGCAGAAAGATGCTTTTCCTTCAAGGAATCACAGAATGGCTTGGGTTGGAAAGGACCTTGAAGATCATTGAGTTCCAACTCCCTGCCATGGGCAGGGACATCTTCAAACAGACCAGGTTGCTCCAAGCCCCATCTGACCTGGCCTTAAGCCCCACGGGGTTGGGGCAGCCACAGCTTCTCTGGCCAACCTGGGCCAGTCTCTCAGCAAAGATGATCTTCCCCAGATCTCATCTCCATCTCCCCTCTTCCAGTGTCAAACCCTTCCCCCTCCTCCTATGGCTCCCCTCCCTGATCCAGAGTCCCCCCCCATCTCTCCTGGAGCCCCTTTAGGGACTGGAAGGGGCTCCCAGGTCTCCTCAGAGCCTTCTCTTCTCCAGACTGAACCCCACCAACTCTCTCAGCCCCCCCTCCCAGCAGAGGGGCTCCAGCCCTCCCAGCATCTCCGTGGCCTCCTCTGGCCCCACTCCAACAGTTCCATGTCTCTCCTGTGCTGAGGGTTCCAAAGCTGGACACAGCACCCCAGAAGGAGAAATCCCTCTCCCCACGAAGCACAGGACATCCTGGGGGCAATTAAGTGGGATGATTAGGAAGAAGGGCTTGCTGGTCCCTCGCCTTGGAGAACAGGAACCTTACCCAGAATAAGGGATGGAGAATGGGACACCTACTCAGCAAAAGAAGGTCTGCGAAGGGGAAAGCACCGGTTTCATCCCAGGCAGGAGAAACCAGAGCTGCAAGGGCTGGAAGAAACCTCCTGGATGGTGGAAGGGAACTTCAACCAGGCAGTTTTTTCACCTTTGGCCTTCCCAATCAGAGCAGTTTACAGCATGTTACTGGTTTAATCCAGGCAATAGCCTCATTGATCAGATGGGGAAACTGAGGCAGCGAGTGGCCAGGACAACTTGCTGCAAGCCACGGTGGAAAACTAGAAGAGAACATCTCCGATACCCTCACCCCAAAGGACTCCCTTCAATTCAACATCTGTTCCCTCCTCCACACACGGGTTCGAAGCAGAGGAGAGAGGATTAAAGCGGGATGTAAACAAAAGAGGTGCAGTTTTCCCTCCCCAGTGGGCGCTGCAAACAGGAGTTGGTGTGTTTTTTTAAGCTCCAGGCAATTTTCCCAAGTCATTCCGTCCGTCCGTCCGTCCATCGACACGTGGGAAGAGCGGCCGGCGTCGGGTTTCGGTACGGCCCTGTAAATTCCCAAACTGTAGGGCTATTAATATGGGGAGGCATCCTCGCCTGCTGGGGTGGAGAGAGGGGGGGTTAAAGGCAGGGACATCAACATGACGTGCCACTTGTGCCTCTGGATTTGTAGGAACTGCGTGAGGGAAGCCTGGACTAAACGACTGTGCTGCCTTTGTAGTAACACCAGCCCCAGCTCCAGCCCAGGCCTCAGGCTCTGGGGACTCTTCTGCCCTCCATAGCTTGAGATTTGCCCATAAAATATAGTTAATCTGGATTCTTACTCAGTGTTTGGGTCTAATTCTGCTGCAACCCGCCCCCCAAAAAATCTCTAGGTGAGGTTTAGAGATGCTACAGCCCCTGCCCCAGCCCAGGCCTCAGGCTCTGCCCTCCATCACCTGAGATTTGCCCATAAAATATGGTTAATCTGGATTCTTACTCAGTGTTTGGATCTAATTCTGCTCCAAACCCATGCAAAAAACCATCTGGCTGATGTTTAGAGATGCTTTAGCCCCTGCCCCAGCCCAGGTCTCAGGCTCTGGGACCGCTCTGGCCTCCACCACCCATGAAATATGTTTTTACTCTGGATCCTTACACAGTATTTGGGTTTAATCCTGCTGCAAACCCATGCAAAAAAACCTCTAGGTGAGATTTAGAGATGCTTTATTCCTTACCACAGCCCAGGTTTCTGGCTCAAGGGACCACTCTGCCCTCCAGTGCTCAAGCCTTGCCCTTAAACCATTATTATTCAGTGTTTGGGTTTAATTCTGCTTCAAACCCAAAGAGAAAAACCTCTAGGTGAGGTTTAGAGATGCTTTAGCCCCTGCAACAGCCCAGATGCCAGGTTTGGAGCACCTGGCTTGGTGCTGGCAGCTGCTTACTTGCCCATGGCAACCACCAAAAGGTCCTGGCAATATCCTAGTGGCACTTAATAGCCATTGACACATTATGTGCCATTAAATCTGTCCCCCTGGTCTCGAAACACCACATGTGCCTGGGTAGTGCCAGAGCAAGGACCCTGCACCACCCATTTAAAAAGTGATGTTTGAACTTAAGGGGCAACTTTTTTATTCCCATTTTTCTCCCTACTTCATTATTTTGCACATTTTCAGCGATCATTCCCTACCTGCATGTTATTTTCAAAGCTTTCACCCTCCCAAGGCACGTTCTCTCACTGTATCTTTCAGGGATGAGCACAAGGGAAATACTTTGTCCTTCCCTCAGGATACCTCCGAGGAAATTTTTTTAACATCAGTCCTCAACCTCCCAGAAGGGTTTCCCCCCTCCACCTTATGAGGCAGGGAAAGATGAAAATATTCTTCCTAAACCAGACAAAGGGATTAACAGCAGAAACAAGGATAAAACTGGTGAAAAAAGACCCCAAAAGACACCCCAAAAGAACTTATTTTTTCCTTCCAAAGCTCATTTCTTCGATTGTTCCTAAGTGGAGCAGGGAGCTGGTTGCTTTTAAATCATGTCCCCCCATCTCACCAGCACAGTGGATTTAAAGCATTAAATATTCAGACTGGCCTGGTACTGGGAGCACACTTGAGCCATCACTTTTGCAGTCACCAACCTTCCTGCTTTCAGATGAAATGCAGATTTTTAACTCAATGGCTGGAAAAATGCCCTGCAAAGGGCTAGAGCAAAGGCAGAGGGAAAAAGAGATGTCAAACCACACGTGGAGTCCTCAGGGATGTGTCTCCACGGGTGAGGAGTTTGGGTTTAGGTTGGGTTTAGGGTCGGGGGGAAGATCTCGCATCATTGTGGATCTTTAGGGATCCACAAAATGTTTTGGGGAAGGTGAAGAATGACTGCATTACCCCCCCACAGCTGCCACGAAAAGAACAAGAAACAGTAAAAAGTTGGAGATTTCCTTCCCCATTCTCCACTCTGGCCCTACACCCTAAAAAAATTTAAAATCAATCAGTAGTAAAAGGATTTTTTTAGAGAGAATTGGTAAGAATACCAAGCAGTTCCTACACACGGAGATTCATCTGAGCGCTTGAGGACTTTTGGAATGAACATTCTCAGAGATATGGGGTCCCACAATAAAGCTCTGTGCCCTGAGCCCACCCCGGGGAAGCAGAGCTAGAAGATGCTTTCGCATCTCACCTCGGTGAAGGAGAAAAAAACCACGGGGTGAAGGAGAGAAAACCGGCCAAAAACCGCACCGTGGAAGCTCTTTTCAAACTCTCCTAACAAATTTCCCGGCTCTTGGGGAGCAGGAGAGGATGACAGATCACCCAACCTTTAGATTAATTGCTCACCAAAGTGAGATGGTCGTGTTTGGTACCCGACGTCAGCACATCCCATCAATCTCCGCAGCCGAGTGCCGCTGGCGGGAGCTAATCCTCCCTCCTCCCTATTCTCCCCCCCACCTCCTTCCTCCTCCTCCTCCTCCTCCTCGCCGGGCAGGGAGTTCATTTCCACTTCATTACTTCGTGATGTAGTGAGCTGGTGAAGTGTCTTACTTACCGGCTGTGCCGCACCGCCGCCGGTCGTGCCGCGCTTTGCTGAGCCCGGGGAGTCGGGAGGGGTGTTTGCCAGGCCGACAGCCGTTATTTTAAGGGATAAAATGGATCCAGGGGAAGGGGGACAGGGCAGGAGGGAGGAAAAGATTAATCACACGCAATATTCTTCTCTTTCACCCTCCCTTCTGGGTGCCGAAAGCGTGGGAGAAATGTGCTGGCAGGACAAGCCATAGCATCATGGAATCGCCTCAGTCGGAAGGGACCTTTCAGATCATCTCATCCGACCCAACATGTCATGTCAACCCGACACTGCCCCAAAAAAACCAACATCCCAAAGGGTTTTCCCAGTTCCTCCAGAGATCCCACTCTGCCACACCAAATATCCCAGTGGGTGAAACCTAGAACCCAGTTTTAGTTTCAGTAGGTGGGTGAAACCAACCTAGTTGGTTGGTTGGTCGGTCAAACCAAGCTAGAACCCAGTCTTGCCCTGAGGAAACGTCCACTTTTTATCAGTGTATCATCAAAACTGCTTTAAATCACAATCACACCAGTCTTAAATCACCAAGGCAGCCTTCATCCCAAGAAACCCTCACCCAGGAAAGAGCCCGGAGAGCTTCTCCCATCCCTTTTCCAGAACTCCATGCCCTCCCTCGGACAAGGCAAGCAGTACCAAGTACACCTTGGGGTGCTTTGCTCTGGATAAAAGGCGCCGTCGCTCTCGGTTTACAGGTAATTTCCTGGTCAGCATCACTTTATCCCACCATCTGCTCAAACGATTACTCGTCGGAGAAAAACTGAAGCAGCAGAAAAAGTCGAGAAGGATGAGCCGGGGAGGAGGGAGATGCAGCAGCATCAGGCTCAGGCAGAGTTATAGCCCGGTGTTTGTGCCTCCAGAACAAAATCCTCGTGGGCAAACATAAAAAAGAAAGAAAGGAAAAAAAAATAAAAATAAAAATAATAATAATAATAATTTTAAAATCCCAGCTAAAGGATGCTTCAGGGAAAAGCGAGGCTTTGGAGGAGTTCTGAGGATTGATTTATTTTTTTTGTAGTTGAAGAAATTTTGCACTATAAAAATTGGATGCTCCCACTTACTAAAATTCTGTTTCTAAGGTGGTTTTTTTTGGGGGGGGGGTTAACCCCACATTTTTGCCCTTATAAAGAGGGGGTTGTGTTTCCTCTCCTCACTCCTGCAGCCACCCTTCGGCAAAAGGTTCACGGGGATAACAAAGACCCAGCAGCCTCGTTAACTGCTGGCTAATTACAGCCCCAGAAACCCAAATGTCCAGGCACCTGGGTTTATCTAAACCCCCGTGTAAGGGCACTGCTGGCACTGATTTCCCTGTGGGAATTACACCACTCACAGCTGTATTTGTTGGGGTTAGACAAGCAGGAACAATTGCCAGCCCTCCCTTAGGTGGTTAACTTGGGCAGAGTCCCTAAATATCTCTGGCACCAAGACAGCCATTTGCCATCTTAATCCAAGACCATCCAGGTCGTCAGGGACTGATGGGGAAAGATGCATTTAATTAAACACTGGAGCCTTCCCCCTCCCTTTTTATTCAAGCACCGATGGGGACCGGAGTCTCACCGCCGGGTCCGAGGTGATGCCACTCCATCTCCTCTCTGCCTGGTAGAGCAATTAATGCAGCGAGCAATTAATCGCGGTCACGGAGCGACGAGTTTTTAAGCGACACTCCCAAAGGCAAGGGAAGGTTTTATCGAAATAATCCCACCAAATCAAAATGACCAGTCAACTCACGTGAGTATTAGGAATCAATTAACGGGGTAGAAATCAGCCCAGGCTGGGAAATATCAGGGAGGCAGCACAAAAGCAACTCAAGCTCCATCTCTAAGGCCGTAATCAGACACGGCGAGGAAAGAGGTAATTACAGAAGTGCTGGAAAACAGGATTTACTCCAAAAGGTTTTTACGGAGCACGGAGTCATTTTCCCCACATATTTAATGCCACCGGCTCCCGTGCCCGGCAGCCCGACAGTGCAGGTGATGTAATAGTTCAAAACCAACCCAAAACTAACAACAACCAAACAAAAAATGAAAAAGGCAAACTGTTTCAATTAAATTTTTGCCCCTGGACACAGACCCCGAGTTCTCCCGGTGACGGTCCCGGGGGTTTCACCAAAAAGGAGGTGAGGTTTTGCACTGACTTTATCGGGGTGAGAAGGGTTGAATTAAATGCTGTCTTAAAAGGAAAGATGCAAAGTCCCAACAAACCAGCTCAAAAATCACACATGTGCTGCCTGTCTTAAAAATAATAAAAAAAAACAGGATACCTTGAACCTTTTAAAGTCCCCTGTGCAAGGAATGTCCCCTGTCCCCTCTCCTGTCACACCGGAGCCAGAGCTCTCACAGGGGCGCGAGCACTTTTGCACATCTTTTATTTGCCTGCATTTGGCTTTTTTTAAAGTTTCCCTTCATACTTGTGCTGGGTTAAAAGAACCGTGCTTCCAAATTCAGCCACTTTCGGAGCGATCTTTACCCCTCCGGGACCGATTCGAACCAAACACAGGAGAGTTCACAAGCCCCACGTCTTAAATCACCGCAAAAATTAAAGCAGAGCAGCCCTAACGGGTAAAAAAACCCACCAGCTCTGGCCAGGCTGCCTTTCCTGCTGAACACACGGATAATTTTGCTGTTTCTTGGAACTCTCAGTAATTTCCTTACCGTTTTCTACGGAAAAAAATAATCATGAAGAAACCCTTCTCTGCAATAAAAAGCGAGCTCCGGGTCTCACCGGCGAAGGCGGGTGCATCGTGCCCCCTAGAGGGTACCACCGAGGGTCCCAGGAGCCATATGCACCCGTCTCAGGATCTACTTTTCCATCTCCAAAGAGGGGAAAAAAAAGAGAGGAGAGAAAAAAAAAATAAAGCCAGCCATTTCTTTTCTATAAATTGCACGTCTCTGGCTGAATATGCTTTATAAAATATATGATATATACAGAATTTGAAAAGAGGAAGGGGGAAAAAGGTATATGGGAATATGAAACTTTGCAGACCAGGCTGTGGGTCGCTATGTATTGCTGAGAATTTTCCTTTCCAATTAGGAAATGTGTAATTAAATTAAAGCCCAGCTTGATCCCAAACGAAGGAAGATGCCAAAAGGAGCCCTTCTCACTTTCGCTGGAGCGAAACATACACGGAGTGTTGGGGAAACTGGTGCTGTTGGTCTGAGCCCTGATACTTCTAAAAATCACCCTCAAAAATGATGCTTTTAGGATTTATTCTGATTCTTGGGGTGAACCCCCCCCCCCCCGGGCCTTTAGGGGCAGATCTCCCAGGAATTAAACCCCAAGGGAGGGGGTGTTTTCCCTGACAGCCCTCCCCTTCCCATGCTGCTCTGAGTTTCAGGGCTGGAATTAAACAACGTGGCTCTAATTAAAATGAAAACTGGAAGCTGGAGGGGGGGGGGGAGAGAGAAAAAGTGGCAAAAGCCAAAAGGAATAGGTACGTTTGCAGCCAGGAACTGAAAACAGATGGGGAGTCAATGAGGCAGAGAAATAAAAGGCTGCTCCTGCCTGAAGGAAGTGCCGAGGTGAAGGTTCCCATCCCGGGGGGAGAACGGGGGGTTTACAGCCAGCAGGAATGGTTACCAAATATCCCAACGTGGGAACAAGCATGGGGGGCCAGGGGGGAGTGGGGGGTGGGATTTCAGGATGGGGAAGGGGGGTGTTTGCTTCTCTTTAAATGCACCGTCTCCTGCAGCCCCGGTTTATAGGATCACAGAAGGCTTTGAGTTGGAAGAGACTTCAAATCATCAAATCCAACCCTTCATTTATCACTAACCCACGTCCCTCAGCATCACATCCACACGGATTTAAATCCTTCCAGGGATGGGAACTCCATCACTTCCCTGGGCAGCCTCTTCCAACGCTCGATAACCTTTTCACTGAAGTTTTTTCCCCAATTATCCCAAATCACAAACTGGGGCAAGGCCAAGGCAGCCCCGTGTTCTCCACGTTCTGCCCCGCTGCCGGCAACAACTGGTGTTTGGCCACTTCCCAACCTCTCCCAATATCTTTTCCGAAAATCAAAACCCTAGCAAATTGGGAAAACTGAAGACACAGAGCTCCCAAAGGGTTGGGAAGCCCGGATTTGCCGTGTCCATGGGGCTGAGCCTTTCCTCCAGGCTTCCTTCTGCTGAGGCTGCATCGAGTCCACCACGTTCATTCTGGAATACCGAGCTCTTAATTAAGCGTGGCTAATCAGACACCTGGATTTGTCCAGCCCTGTTGCATTCCCGGGAGGGTGGGAGGAGGGGCAAAAGGGGAAGGGAAAAAAATATAATCTATAGAATAAAACACCCTCCACCACTTGTCTGCCTCCTGCAAGCTGCAGCTCATCACAAGCTGCCAGGCTTAGCACACAGACAGCTGCGGATGCTGCCCGAGAGCTCTTCCCATTTGTTCCCCAGCTTTGGATTAGGCCACCACCACCACCACCCCTCCCCAAAAAAAAGGGATATTTGCAGGTAGAGGTGGTATCAGGAGAGTTGGTTCTTGGAGCTCAGAAACACACGGTTGGGGTAAGGCTCACGGGAAGCCCTTGTTACTAAAGGGAGCGATGGGGACCCTCATTAAGCTGCTGAATAAAACCAGCACGTCCAGCCTCCAAATGGTCACCAAAAGACACGTTGAGGATGAAGAAAGGAAAAAGGAGTCTTTCCAGAGCATCTTTTCTGACGGTGAGGTCTATCTGGACCCTATCTATGTGGTAGGACAGGAGTAAGAGCCAAGATGCCTGAAGGTTGTTCAGTCTGGAGAAGAGAAGGTTCTGGGGAAACCTTGGAGCCCCTTCCAGGCCCTCAAGGGGCTCCAGGAAAGATGGGGAGGGACTCTGGATCAGGCAGGGGAGCCAGAGGACAAGGGGGAAGGATTTGACACTGGAATAGGGGAGACTGAGATG
>BJBW01003585.1:0-65299 GCA_004320125.1 Scolopax mira
AGTGCCCACTGCCTGCTCATGTCCAGTTTCTCATCCATCAGCACCCCCCTTTCCTCAGGGATGCTTTCTAACACCTCATTTCCCAGTCTGTATTGATACCGAGGATTATTCCATCCCAGGTGCATAACCTTGCACTTGCTCCCGTTGAACTTCATGTGGTTTACTTGAGCCCACCTCTCCAGCCTGTCCAGGTCCCTCAGGTGTATCGACAACACCACACAGCTTGGTGTCATCTGCAAACTTGCTGATGTTGCTCTCAATCCCTTCTGGGAAACCTTTAAATAAGTAAGGCTCGAGTTTTACTAGGAGATGTAAAATCCCCTTATTCTGGGAAAAAGCAGAAATTGTGAGAACATTTGAGCAACTGCTGCAGCTAAACCCACCATGTGTGTGTAAAAACACGAGCTTTCATTCATAACGTATTGTCAAATATTTTACCTTCTAATATAAGCTGTATTAACTTGCATACTTCTGTAAAGAGCCTTTTAGCATAGACAAACAAAAATGACATAATGGCTCCTTAATAAAAGTTATAGCTACCTTATAATAAAGGCTTCAGTTTGCTCTGTGTTCCCAGAGATGCTTTTTTGAGTCTTGTCTGGTGGTATGTGTTTTTTACACAAAAGGCTTATTAATAGTTGCCAGTCAGCATTTTCTAAGAGTTGGGGATTGGCATTTCGCAGTATTTTATGTGTTGGATCCTCCATTTGAGTTGTGCTTTGAGGAGCCGGGCAGTGGAGACCAGTGGAAGTCTGATAGTTGAAAACAGACCTGAGGAAAATAATTGCTGCCTTCCATTGGTAACAGATCCAGTTAAACAGGACTTGGTTTAAGCCCCAACAAAGTATGTGGGTTTAAAATAATCTTTGGGAATATTAATGTTTGATTAACCACGTGCACATACTTTCCCTGAAATGTCATACGGCTAGTACTACTTCCCCACCCACCCCCTTCCAGTTTCAGCATGTTACTGTCCAACCCTGCTGGTAAAACTAGGAAAAAAAATGCAGTTTTGTATGCAACATGAATTCCTTAAGAATTGGTTGATTTGTAAACCTCATCAAGGAATTGCTGATTGGATATTTTACAGATTGGACATTAGGATGTGCTACCTTAACTTCATAAGTTTGTGGGTGTAATTCAGTACAACTGAAGTAGCAAGGAAATGAATGCATGACAGCTTCTCAGCGTAGTTTCTCCTTGATAACTGCCAGTGCTTTGCTCTTATATTTAGAGGGAATTCTCTTGCTGCTGCTTTTTTGTTTTTAAAAAGTACAGTGAGACTTCTGTGTTGGAAAATTGCTTTTCTCTTTTGAGAGTTGAAAATAAAATTGTTAGAGTCACAGCAAATGTCACTCTTTGTTGTCCTTGCGTAATATGTTTGTGGACTTTTCAACAATTCAAGAAGTAACGAATGTGTCATGCCTGCAGGCCAATTAACACTGACTGTGAAAAGCCATTGGTTGATGGAGGAGAAAGATGAGTATATTTAATAAGCTGAGCATGGGTTTGCAGACTGACACCACAAATATATGATCTCTGCAAGTATAACTTGAAGGGTTTTATAGACATTGGCTGTATTTGTTGCATTTATATGTGCCGAGTCTGGTCCTGCTGCTTGTTTTCAGAAGAATGCTGAAAAATTGTGAAGAGGCAGAGAAGACCCTTTGAATGTATGAAGAGCGTATGAAAATGCTCAAGCTCCTTGGAAACCACAAACACCATAAAGCATATGAGTTTTTGCAATTGCTTAATCCAAAGAGAAACTTAAAGATTTATTTATATTGCAGAAAAGAATCTCAATGGAAAGTTTCTCTATCTAACAGACCAGGGCATATGATGATCAAAGTGTTGGCAGAAGCTATGCAAATTAAGATGTAGAAATGTGCAACTGTAAAGGTAGTAAGATATTTCCTTAAGACTCCAATGGACTTTCCATTGCTGAAAACTCTTAAATTATTTGGAATTTTTTTTCCCCCACGATGCACTCCAATTCACTTATGCCTGTTAGCCTTGAAGTATTAAGTCCTCAAACTCCTGTTCAGTGGTAGCTGTGATCGTGGATTGCATTGGTTCCTTCGTGTCTTAGAAAGAAATGTTTTCAGTCTTCAAGTTTACATTACTTGAATGTACATATCTAGGTGGAACTTGGAAATCTGGGGAGAATACATCCTTAAGACGCTTTATAGTTTAATGCTTGTCATGTTTTAAAATGCTTTCAAGTGAGGCCTCAGTTCCTTCTAGTACTCTCCTTACTTCAGTGTCATCATTGTGATTTGAAATGGAGGTGTTTTGCTGTAATTACCTTTGGAGAGCGTTTTTGTTATGTGGTTTTGATTTTGGTTGGTTGGGGGTTTTTTCGGTTTGATTTTGGTGGTGGGTGTTTTTCTTCTTTTCCCCTTCTTAGTTTTGAATACTGGAATGGATGGCTTATTTTAGTGTTTATACATTCATGTGCAAATATGCATTGAAATAGAACCCAACAGCTGAAGATGGTAAAACTACCTTTATTTCCACATATACAGGCACTAAGTAAATATGTTCAGTTCAAGTTGCTATACTGCAGGTATGTAAAATAACAGAACTAACATTTTTACAAGATACTTAATGTTAGCAAAAGTGGTCTTTGTTAGCCTCTTGAGATAGAGATACTGGGAAGTACTTCAGACATCTTAAAATTCTCATAGTTCTTGTCTATCCATTATTTTGTCATTTACTACCATGACCGGTTTAATTGGAAAATAAATACATTGATTTAAAACCACAGAAGTGTGTCTTCAAGCAAATTCTTGTAGGCATAAATGTGAGGCTCTGCAATGGATTTAATGAAGTTCTCTCAGAAATACAGTCAGTATGATTGGCTTTTTGCTGTGTGAGCTTTAAGCTGCTGCATCTTCATGCTGTTTGGGAGCCTAAGGTCAAATGCGATATCCAGAATATTTCATTTTCTGAAGAGGGGTGTAGGCACAGCAGTGTGTTTCCTGTTTATGTAGCCACATCTTCTTTGTATGCTGAGAGATTTCCTGTAACTTTTTTTGCTTAGCTCGTTGAAAATGCCATCATCGACACCCTGGCCAGTATCATGCAGCTCATTTTCCTGTGGAGAAGGGAGCTGAAATGATACTCATCTAAGTCTTACCACCTTTTGTTTATCCCTAGATTGCAGGATTGAAGATGAAGACATTAAGGCCATATTTAAGCCATTAAGCATTTGTTCAACATTTCTTTGTTCAGGTTTCACTGAGAAGTTAAAAATAGAAGTTTTGTAACAGGTACAATTTCCCCTTTCTTTTTCCCACATTTACCAAAAGACGAGTCAAAAAAGTCTCTGGTCTAAGTAAATTTAACCCAGAAATTCACAGGATCCGCTCACTTCCTGTTCTCCACACAAACCGAACAACTTCTAATTTTTATATTCTTGTACAGTATTGATAACTGCACATAATACTACTTTTTTGTTTAGTGCCTTCTCTATCAAGTTGAAATACAGCAGGTTAAAAATGTGATTGTTCTTATTTTGTTTATGTTGCCAGAGCACAGCAATGATGTAATTGTTTTGTTGATTCAGTTCTTTAAGTCTTGTGTCTTAATGCAACATATCCCAAATCTCCCTAGGAGTGGTAATCATCTTAAATTTACAAAAATAACCTTGCAAATCACATCTCTTTTTTTTTTTTTCCAACTAGCTTTCTGACAGTTTCCAAATAATTTGTCAGTAAAATATGCATTATGGTAACTGTTGCAATTCCTATTGTCATTGTCTCTCCAGAGCCTCTTTGATTTATCTTCTGTGAGAAGCTCAGTTTTCAATGCACCTTGAGACCTTACTATTTTACAATAAAATCTCACTGTCATGCCTATTTTCATCACTTGTCTTGAAGAGCTGTTATGAAGCAGTGAGTACCATGTTGCTGGATTAGCTGTCAATTTTGCAATGTTTTCTTGAACGTTTAATGTACCCAAAGGAGTTCCATGGTATTTTGACAGCCACTTCTCTTGTGCTTTTGTAAATTAAAATGGAACTTAAGCAACAATATAGTTGTACAAATGGAATGAAGTAAAAGATGGCAGGGTTACTCTTATTAGTGTACACTTATGGTTTGTGGGTTATATTTTAGCGGCTTGATTTTTTTATTATTTTTATTTTTAAGTGATTCAAATCTCATTTTTAAAAAAAGAATGTTTCAGTGTTCTTTTTTCTGAAGCTAAATAGATTATTCAGATAATATTTCTAATCAGTGCAGTAGAGCTTGATATAGTGCTGTATGTCATACTGACCAATAGAAATTTTGTCATGCTGTTTTGTTAAACTTCATTTAAGGTATGTTGGCCCTTGAAATACAAAGTCTGATACTCCATTGATTCCTTACTCATTCCAATGTAAGCACTGTATTTATGCCTCTCTGAGAAATTTAGGAGGAGGGATTTACGGTGTTTTTAATATATGAGAGATCCGGAGCTACTGTGTGAAATCTGGTCTCTACAAAAGCCTGGTTTTGCTTCTAAAAGGATGTCAAGTATATGGAAAGTTTGTTGGTTTCGTTTTTTAAACAAAAACCGTAAAGTGATAAGACACAACAGCGTTCCCACTTCTGCAAAAACTGATTGTTTCCCCATGGAACAAATTAATGCAGTCAGTAATTATTATTACTGAAATACAAATTTCAGATTTTGTGAGGCTGCTTTAGTTTAGAGATGTGTCAACATCTCAGCAGAGCCATGCACTGTGCCTTCAGACCTCCAGAATAAAAGTGACCAGTCAGTGACCCCATGCAAAAGTACTTTGCTTCTGAAACAGGTCAGATGAGAAGAACAGCTAAATGGAGGTAGCCTCATGCTAAAGTTCCCCAAGTGCCCTCACTGAACCACTTTTCAGAAATGGGTTCATCTAACCTGGACCTGGGTTTGTTTCATCGAAGTTCTTCCTTCATTGTATGCCTGATGCTTGGTTATTTTATCTGATGATAACAATTTTTGTCCTATGAGAAATAGTTAACTCTTGCCTATATGCATTGCCTATCCTGTCCATGTGGGGTTGGATTATTTTTTTTTAAAGGCCTTTCTTTCCTTTCTTCTTTCTTGCAGATTTTGTGCTCCAGCTACTTGAAAAGTTCTAGTCTAGTTAGTTTTTGCTTTTAAATGAAAGAATGACCTGTCCTTCTGTTTGTGCCTTCCTGATGGGACTGTGCCTTTTCTGAGGCTGATTGCAAGAAACTTCATGGAATATTCAAGATGTGAACGCATCAGATACTTTCTGCTTTGTGCTTTCTTTCTCTAATAAGCCTTAATAGTTTTTACTATTACTGACTATTGAGTTGGCATTGTCTACAGTGATTCCAAGATCTATTCAGAGATCTATTAAAGCTAACGTAAATCCCATCACTATGTGAATGTAATTCTGATATTTTTTTTCCACATGCATTGATGTGTGCTTCCTAAATTTCATTTTCCTCTGTCTTCTTACCTCCCTGATGTTTAAGGTTGTGATGTCTTGCTGCTGCTTTTCAAGAAAGGAAAAAATGAAAGTTGATTATAAACATCGATATCAGCAGCAAAATATGTTACTCAATGCTAACACCCTTTTTCCAATCTGATCTCCAGAGTTTTTGATGGCTCCAATAAATAGTAATGCTCCTTTGAGGTCCAGAATGGAATTACTTGGCAGGAAAGAGAAATGTCAATAGTGGTAATACAGAAAGTCTACCAAAGTTTGATCCCATTATAAGAAGCTGCCACTGAGTCAAATACTTACTGCTGTCTTTGTGCACTGACTTTCCCAGTTGCAAAATCAGTTTGCTTGGTCTATCCTGTGAGATTTCAGATCATTAAATATTTTACTGGCTCAAGCCCACATCCTCTTGTGTTTCTTTCAAGATGAATACTCTCAGCTGGAATACGCACTGTGCTGAGTTCAGTACTTAGCAGAACTGAAGTTTTAAAAGAAAAATCTTTGCTACGCTCCTGACAGCTCTACTACTGTCCTACCTTGATCCTTAAATGAAAAGATTTGTTTGGATTGTAAAATATTAAGAGGATTATGTAGGTTGCTAATGAAATTTTCAGGAGTATGAAGAAACAGGAGCTGAAAGCTCTTGAATTCTCACTGTAATGTGATTTTCAGAAATATGTATCTTTTCACTGCAAAAGGTGTACAAGCACTCTTCGGCAGGCTTTTTTTTTTTTTTTTTAAATATCCACATCAGGGATAGTATTCATTAATGTCTTAGTCATTTGGCTGATTCTGATATTGTGGAGTTCTTTTTTTTTTTTTGTCAATGGATAGAAATACTTCTTGGCAATACCAATTCGAAATTATGAAGTATCTTAGAGGAAGTTGTGTGGGATCAATGATGATGATTTGATCTTTTTAGAGCTGTTGTCAGCCATCTCTTCTGCTGAATGTCCCAAGGAAGAATTATAAAAATTATGCCTTGTGGGGAAAAAACTGTTTTAATAATTTCAGACTTAAAAAACGCACCAGACTTTCTCCATACCCTTGAGAGTGAGCTCCCAGGAGATGAATGGTATCTTGTAAAATGTTGCTCTGTTATGGCCTTTAGGTGTACCAATAGGATTTTTTTTGAAGACTTCAGAATCTTAGACTACTAAAAACTTAATAGCTGTACTCTTTTGTTTACCTTTTAAAATCTAAAATTCCATAGCAAGACCAACATTGGGAAAACAAGTTGTGCAAAGAGTGAGAGTATTTAGTAAAGTTACATTTCAACATAAATGCAAAATTATATTATAAAATTTTTCTGTCACTTGTCCATACAGATTCTTGCAATGCTTAATCAAATGATCAATTGCTGTCTTTTAAAGACCAGGTAATAAATACATTTTCTGTCTATTGCTTTTTAATGCAGACTATATACTATGTCTCTGGTATCTCTGAGTTTGTTACAGTA
The DNA here is from genome assembly GCA_004320125.1 of Scolopax mira. Lineage (NCBI taxonomy): Eukaryota > Metazoa > Chordata > Aves > Charadriiformes > Scolopacidae > Scolopax > Scolopax mira. The sequence continues at coordinate 6,909 of BJBW01003585.1, forward strand.
ATCTTCTTTTTACACATTATTCACACTTAATGCTAGGTCTATCATTCTGATACTGTACATTTCGTACTGAAAGAAAAAATTGTATCTTGTCAGATTATCTTTTGTTACCTTGAATGTTGTCTGTGTTGCATAGCCTTCTGCATTTAATTTTGTAATAACTTGTATCAGTGGTAAGCTTTATCAAAAAGTCTTCTACCAGAAGATGCAGTCGACAGCAGTGGTAAGGAAATATTCAAGTATCTGTGCTGGTTTGTACTATTGCAGTAAATGTATTCTTAATTTTTCTTGCTATAATCATTTACACATACACCTGAAAGTTATCAGAGCTTCAACCTGTAAGTCTTAAGAAGCCAAAATTCTTCAAGCCCTTCTGCTTTGCTTGTCTGTGGGGAGATGATGAAAAACAGAATTTGACTATTATTCACACCCAGAAATGGGTTCTGTTTTTTTCATTCAATAGCAGAAAAACTTGAATTATTTTAAAATCACTTTGTAAGGTATTTTTCGGGAAGCTATATACCAACTAGTAAAGTTAGCAGCTCCATAATCTCTTAGCCAATGGAAAAATCAGTTCAAAAAGACTTCTTAAGCTGAAAAATACAAAATTTTGCTGCTCAGGTAGAACTTTTGAGGGTTATTATTGGATGTTTTGTTTCTTTGAGGGAAGATAAGTTTCATTTTTCATGTTAGAAATAGGAGGAAGAAAAAATAAAAAGCAGCCTGAGTGTCATTACTGAGAAATTAGCACTTTCAGTTACAGTTTTTGTTTGACTTGGTGCTCTTTTTCTGTGCGTCTTGGTGGCCTCTAAAACCAATAGGAAAATAATGTTCAATGAGGCTATTTATGTCAAAACTTCACATTAGTTCTCTCATCCATATTATTTATGGTTCCTGCTTCCCACACTAATTTTGAGCGCAGTCTTTACCCAGTTTATAATTAATATTCCACGGTCATCTTCTTTTTTTTTTTTGATCCAGCCGTTATGAAGACTGACAGCAGAACACACAAGATAAATTTATATATTTACCTTGAGGGTATGATATCAAAGTTAAACTTACTAGCTTTTTGGCTGCTAAGTAGTGAACATGAGCAGCTTGCATTGATTCTATCAGTGTTCTGGGTTCTGGTCTGTGCAGAATAGATCCGAGGAGTATTGTGCTGTATTGCGAGGTGCTTGTAAAAGGATTTAGCGAGCCTGTCTTTGTGAATAATTGACTTGATAAGTGGTGTTATGATACTTTGTATGTGTAGGGAGCCAGAGAATAGGTGAGCTATTACAACAATCAGCAGGACTCATTATGTCGCTTCTTGACAATGGGTGTATTGTGAGTCCTTAATTCAGAAACAATTAAGAGAATTGACTCCTTTGGAGAAACTATGTATTGCTCTACAGGTTAGATTCAAAGATACCTGTAAAATCATCTGCTTATTGGGTGCTGTAATTTTAAATAAAATAATAATAATAAATTAAAAACTATTTAGTGCTATGTTTTTCTCCTCTTGCAGCCAATATTTGAATGTGCTCTGTTTGCTTATGTCAAGGAAGCTAACATGAATGTTTTGGGAAGAAGCTGTTTAACTTGGCTACTCTTGCTGTCTCTTGGGCAATTCAGAGATCATAGGCTGTTCATTGATTCATATTTACTTATGTGTTCAACTGGAGATGAAACGGGATTAGTGTCAATACACATTGGGCTCTGAAAGGACCATCCATTGCAGTTCGGCGTTTTACATGCCCATGAAAAGGAAAAATACTGCATTTGGAAAGCAGTGTCCAAAATTCAGACTACCATGTTTCCTCTCTGTCACTTTGGTTCATATTGCTCTTTGTAAACCACAAATGTTGACTAAACTAACTGCAACTTTTTTCTCTACAGAGAATTCCAGCTCTGTTTTAAAAAGAGTTGATGATTTCAGAATTGCATCCAGTTACAGTGCTTCTTTGGTTTTAATCTTACTGAGATTTGCCATGTTTTTATGAAAAGTATAACCTCATGGAAATGTTCCCACTTGTATTAAATGGAGTATAGAGAAGCCAACACGTTAAGTTCTGCTGGGCTTTTGAAATGGAATCTACAATGCCTTTAAGCCACTTTTCATTGAGAAAAGAGAGGGGAGGGTGCACTGGAATGGAAATCCATCCAGCCAACTAACTGTGAGCCATGCAAAGCTTGTGCTCCAAGTGCAGCTTCTTATGGCTGGAGGGAAAATGATGTTACGGTGATGTCAGGGACATTCTGCAGTCAGTCTTTGGATAAAAATACAGTCCTAGGATTAAACACCATTTTTTTCTTTATGAATACCTTAATAATAAGTAACTGGTTCAGGCTTGGAATATTTCTAATTTTTTTCTTCATCTTCCCAACTAATTATTGATATGGCTTATTATTGATTTTCCACTGTGTGGAAACAAGATGGGGGGGTATTTTCCAAAAGCATTGTTATCAGCTATTCCAGTGTCATTTTGTATCTTTCAAGAAGGAGTTTATCCCATTTCTCTTGGAGAAAACCTGTCTGAGTTTCCTTTGGAACTTGTATTCAAACAAAGCAGCTCTCTGTTTTCTCTCTTCAATACTCCCCTAAATATTGATCCTGGAGATTAAGCTGTGATGAGGTTAGGTTGAAATCTTATTGGGAATTAATCTTAGTTAGTGGAAATTAACATGGTTGTTCAAAAGAGAAATAAAATTCCACACCACCTGAAAACCGCTGGAAACATTTTGTATACAAAACCGCCTGTATTAAAGTTATTCAAATGTAAACTGTTCCAATTAAGAAACATCAGAGTTTAATTGTGTAAACGTTCATTGTTCTGTCCTGGTTTTGTTTCAGTCTTCTTTTGTTCTTTTAAAGATGCTTGAACTAAAGTTTAACAAGTGACTGTTAAATATATTTGTGTGTGTGGTTTGTTCCCCGTTTTCCTGGAGACTGACTCAACAGATACAGAGCAGGAACTGATGCAGCTGAAGTAACTGGACATTCTGTAGGGGCTGCATTAAATGGATCAAACCAAGTTTGTATTACCTTTTTTTTCTTTCTTTCTTTTTAATGAAATTGGGGTTTTCTCCTCTCCTTTTAATACAAACCTTTATTTTTCTTTTAAATTATGCCCCCTTGGAAAACAAAAATTGCATCTTTTGTGGGGTCAGGGAAGTGTGAGCTGCATTCTTTCCAGCTCTGGTTAGCATCTCCTGGTCTGAAGGAATGGCATCTGGAATAATGGTCACGAAGCAGGGACCCACAAGGTCTGCCTAATCACCACGTCAGTGTGTTGCCTTAGGCAGTCTCGCTTGCAGCATCTCCATCTGGCAAACAGGGTGATGGTGCTGCACAGGACATAGAAATATCCTTTTTTTACTGTCTTTCTAGACTTGGCTTGCATGAAGGCTGAGATAATTCTGTCATTACAGGACATGGATGGTATGCAGTAAGCAATAGTGGGAGGAGAAGAAGAGAGCGCAATACTGAACTCTGAGGAAAAAACAAGTATTGAATAACTGTTCATGTAGTTACCACCCTTATGCTAAGAGCTGAGTTAAGAAAAGTTTTAGTGAAAGAGGATGGAGATAATATGTGTGTGCAAGCACAGAGTGTGAAAGGAGTAAAGTTGTGTAATCAGCCTTCATTTAAGCCATTTGGGCTTGATAGCCTAACTTTTGTCAGCTATTTATTTATTAGTGCAGTTATTTTATTTTTTCTTTTTCTGTTAAAAGTTTTGCTTAGCATAGCTTATAGCACAAATCACTAAAGAATTCCTTGCTGGAAGAATTATAGCCCTGTAATATGACTAAAGGCTGCATTATGACTAAAGGCAGCAGTATGACTATGGATGTGTTCCTGCCTGCTCTAGATGAACCTCCTTTGGCAGGGGGGTTGGACTGGATGATCTCCAAAGGTCCCTTCTAACCCCTGTAATTCTGTGATTCTGCAAAGACGTAGTGGTCCACCTCTTCTTGCTCTGAAGCAGTTAAAGATGATACAGTCTTAAACTATTATCATCATTGCTCATCCCCTGGAGAACAGCTCCTGTGGTTCAGCCAGCAAGTTAGAACATCTTCATGATCCCTAATTTTGCAGCACTAACTCAGCTCCTCCTCCTTCATTGTTGTCAAAATAGGTACCATAGATAGATAGATGGCTAAAAAGTGCTTACCCATGATGGTGTATTAGCTCATCCATGAGAGTGATAACCTCCTACTAGCAGATGGTGGTGGTCAGTTAATGGTGTCTCGAGTCATTCAAGCTATTGTAAAACTTACATGTCCAGATCTTCCTACAAAGACCATAAGAGCGACTGTGCTGGGTCAGACCTGAGGCTTATCTGGTGTTACATCCTGGCTCCAGATATGAGTCAGTGCTGCGAGACTTTTTTCTCTTGCGCACAGCACTGACTGCCCAAGGTAGAGAATAAGAGCAAGCAGAATGTAGTGATTCTTCTGCTGCCTCCAGTGGTTTGGGGCTTGAGGATTTCCTGAGCAACGGGTTATATGTCTTTAATAGCTCTCAGTGGATTTTTCTTCCGTGAACTTGTCTAGTCCTTTCTTGATCCCACATAAATTTTTAATATCCACAGCATCCGGTGGCAGGGAGCTTCATGATTTAACTATACATTTTACAAAAAACCATTTTTCTTTGTTTTGAGCTTGCTTCTTGGATGTTAGATAGCCTTTTGTTTTCACTTCAGAAGAGACAGCCACCATTTCTATACTGCTTGGGATTTTGTAGAACTGCTATGGTTCCCCAGTTGTCATTTTCAGGCTGCTGACTGTGAGTGTGTTTAAAGAAACAGATATTCTTTCCATTATTTACCTTTGCCTCATTTCCCTGTGCTTTGGGATAATGTCAAGGAGTAAGACAAAAAAATTTGTATATAATGTTTAAATGCACGTGTCTCAGGGATTGATGGAGTGACATTAATGATAATTCTGTTTCTGTTCCTTTTTCCCGATTTCAAATAATTATTAATATTTAATTTGTTTCTTAACTGGACCCAAGTGTAGAGTAATGAAACAGTGTAGTTATTATTTATCTGTTTTAATTACAAGGTCTCATTTATGAGTGATAATAGTTAGTTCAGGACTCATTACACATGCTGTAATATAAACACTACTAGTATTAATGGATGGTAAGATTATTAATTAAAGGATATAACTCTGCCAGGAAGATAGCAAGAGGATGTTGTCATATGTTCCTAAATCTTTTTGTGACAGGAAAATAGAGCAAAATTCCAGAGAATTAAAAGTTGAAAAAAACAGTAAAGGAAATATGTAGAAGCCTAGCAGGACCTTCTTACAAGTTATTTGACTTATGAAAAACTAAGCAAGCCTCAGCAGAAGACAAGATCATTAAAGCTCCTTATTTTTGTCTGAGAAGTTAAATAAAAGAGTCCAATGAAATGAATATGAGAGGAATTTATCTTTTTCCTGCAAAGTGTGAAGATCCTGTTCTTTGAAATACGTAGAGAGAAATTTAATATGATTAGTGCTTTTTATGGGGTTGATTTCTTGCTGCCTTTAGCTGAATGCAATAAAATTGGAAAGTGTGTAGGATACAAAACTATTTCATAACTGTTAAGGAAATATTCACATGCAAATTGGAGTTAACTCCGAACTCCTTGAGAGCACTTGATTCCTGAGCTGTACAAACAGGGGCTCACCTGGTGAAATAGATTTGTAGTTATGCATTTCATTATTTGATGAAGCATACCTCGTTTGGCTGATTTTTTTCCCTCCGTTATTAACATGTAGGTATTCTAATAACAGATTTTTGAGTTTAGAATACTGCAAGTGATTAAATTTAAACCCTTGAAAATGTATCTTTAAGGCTTTTAAGTGCTTTCATGGCTCTCATCTCTGCATTTTCTGAATTCCTTTCATATTTTGAAGGTAGAAGAGGGTTTAAGCAGCATATTAAGCTAATTTGATGTATTAAACTGTTGTTTGGTATCTACTCTCCCTGAATCGTGAGGAGTAGCTGCATAGTGGATCAGCTCTATGGTGGATTATCCAAATACAAGAAACTTCATTAGGCCAAATTTGGTAAAGGTATTTAGTGCTATTTAACTTCACTGGACAAAGTCCTGCTTGATTTGGGGTCTCAGTTCTCTCCTCTGTCTGGGAGTGCATATCTGACTCTCTAAATAAACGTTGCTTACATCTGTTTGTGTGTGTGTTTGTGTTAGGGGGAAAAAAAAGACCAACCCCACAATCCTGTTGTGTGCAATCCTGTAGTTCATGTGACTGTGATATTAGTTGTCTGATCAAAGGAATCCAATCAAGTGTTGTATTCCTGAGCGCTAAGAGCCTGAAAGAATTTCATATAGAAAGTGTTTCATTTCCTTTAAAGCAAAGTGGTAGTATTATTTTTTTTGTAATGAGCTAAATATACACATTTTCATTTTTTTTTTCCTTCTCCTCCTCCTTCTGTTCTTACAAAACATTTTACTTTGTTGCCCAAGTGCAGAAAACTTTGCCAGGAAGAAGGGTGAGCAAAGCTTCTGTTTCCCATGACCCTCAACTCTAATGTTGTTCCAAGAGCTCACTACTTACAAATGCCTTGATAACTGCTTTCATTCCTTTCATCCCTCCCCCGCCGGCCAGCACAGGCCAATGTGACCCATCCTCCTTCCAGACGCTCTCTTCATGGAACAGGGGAATCTACTTAATGTAAAAGTCATGGCACATAAAAGCATTTAAAGATATATCACAGAAACCTTTACCTCCAAAGATCTGCATGATAATGGGTGCAGGGATTTATTTTGGTTTGTTAATATCTCCCTGTTCATACCAGAAGTGACTAACACTATTTTTATTTTTATTTTTTTTCCCCCTGGATGCACTTTTGGGCACGGGTAGTAGTGAGGAAGTTGCATCTCACTCTATATATGCACATATGCAGAACAGAACTGACAGAACTAATCTTGCCCAAATAGTCAGAGCTGTGGCTCTTTATGAGTGCGTTACAATGTAGACTTTAATTATATCATGAAATTATATTATCATCTATTGCTTTGTGTTTCAATGTGTGTAAATAGGCACATGCATTTTTAAAATTTCTCTGGATGCGTTGTAAGATTAAGAACAAACAGAGAAAACTATTTTAAAATACTACTAAAAGACTGTCTGATGCACCGATACCTTACATTGCATTAGAAATCTGGGAATTCCCATGTTTTTCCTGGAAATTCCTTGGTTACCAGACAGGAAGTCACTCTGCTTTTTCAACCTCTGGCGGCGTCTGCTCTTAGTTTCTCTGTCCTTTTTTTGTGGTGCTTCTCTGCTTCTCGCTGTTTCTGGGATGTGCCAGGAGGAGTGAAAAATGACACAGCAAGCCTGATAAACTGTGTTTCAGTGAAAGAGATGGGGGAAAGATTGGGCTGTGGACCCTGGAAAAGGCTGACACTCTTCTGGGAAATAAACATCCATGGGGTGGGGGAAGAATGTGATGGATCATAAAAAGAGCATTTAAAATCCCCAGAAGGAGGAAGAGAAAGTATGTTGAGGGTCAAAGCAAAATTCCAGGGAAGAAAGTCTAGGAACCTAGGATGCATAACGGAGTGGTAGAAAACTGTGCAGAAGTTACAGTAAAATGATATAGAAGAAGATATGAAAAACTAACAAAAAAAGAGGGGGAAAAAGGTGGAGGTGAAAAAAATTTAGAAAAAAATTCTACCTTTTTCCAGTCCTTTAGGATTTCTGTGTAATCTTATGCTAGGACTGCTGGTTTCTTTTTTTTTTTGGTGATTCAAATGACTGTTGAAACCACTTAATATGGAAAAGAGCTATGAAGTTATATATATGCCTTAATTTTAGAAGCAGATGTGTAGTACCAACTGTGTGGTGTCCTCCATGATGGATATAGGGCACACATTTTTAGTTGTATTTTCATTCTTTCATGTATAAAAAAACATAAAAAAACATGTAAAAGTCAAAACGAATTAGTCGTGTTGTAGACTTTCCAGCCTTTCCATACTGAAGTTTGCCTCTTTCTGTTCCTCTAATTATATGATTAAGTTTGGGTTTCAACATCTAGAGACAAAGTGAATTGGGATAAGGAGAGGGATAGCGAAAAGAGAGATGGAATATTATCAACATTGTCTTTGGACTATATAACATTATTAGGTTCAACAATTATTTTTCTGGGGACTTTCAGTATGATTTTGTCAAGCAAGCATGCAAATGTGTCCTAAAATTCCCTCTCTCATTAAATGTCAGTGTTCAGTTCTTGGGGTGTCTTCTTCAAGAACGTGTTGGATTCAGTGCTTGACAATAGAGAAGTGCTAAGAATATCTAAAGTACTGTACAAGTTTCTAACATAAGGAAGTTAGGACTTAAAAATGTTGGTATGAATAACTATGAAGTTTGTAGAAGATAAGGACTTTTCAATAGCTCTTGCATCATAGTGTTAAGAAAGTGGGGATTTTGTGCGTTTGATCAAGGGGATTTTTCAGTGCTTACTAGAATGAGAAAGTAAATTGTGCACTTTTCTCATGGAAATTCTAATGAGTAAGAAGATGACAGTGAAAAATTTCAAACTGCTGTAGTGCTTTATCTAACCCCAGAGGAATGCAGCAATGCATGGGCTACATGCTGACATATTCTCCTGATGTCCTTTCCCTGGAGATTATGAGAAAGAAATTAGTTACCCTGGAATTAACAGCAAAACATTTAGCCTAAGGTGGAAAAGTAAAGTTGGTGTTGTTGGGGTAGGGGGGTTGTTTATTTTAGTTGTTTATTATTGTTTCATGAATAGCAAGTTGGCAAAGAGCACACACCAAGGAGGCTAGCAAATAAAGGGGATAAAGAGTTCATTGATAGTGACAATGAGAGACTGTGTCACTGCAGAGCAGTGGCCCTTGTGCTGCAAACTCTGGTGCTGGGCACTGGATTCTGTAGTCCCCTGTGGTCGTTTTTTGTGGCTTCTCTAGAAGTCATTATGGCAAGTGGCCAGCATTAGCTCCATCTGCCCCTGCCTTTAGCCTCTTCTCTGTGCCAGCTTGCCCTGTGTTTTGCCAAATTAAATTCTTCTGTAGAAAGTTGGAAAAAATGTGATCAGTCATAAGAGGAGAGGAGGATTTTTTTTTTCTTTTTTTCCTCTTTTTGGTCTTTTTTTTCCCCTATGACAATCAGAAAATTATATTTGATCCTCAAATTAATTCAGCTGAGAAATAAGGAGTAACAACTGTGTGTGTACATAAATAATTTCATCAAAAAGACTTCTAAAAATAGAAGTGCCGTGGGCAATATTCCATGCAATGGTATAGGCTTTGACCCATGCATGGTAGGAAAGACTGGTTTTGAAAGCCACTTGAAACCGAAGATGGCAGAAGGTGTATCAGCTGCTTTGTGGATTTTTGTGTGTGTCTGAAAGGCATGTTAATGTGCATTTTAAATTGCTTTCTAACTGTAGGTGATACGGGTGTGCCCTTGTGTTGTGGTGGTGATGTTTTATTAAGCTGGGGTTACCTGTTCTGGCAGTGAAACCCAGAGTTCTTCTCATGTCAAGTTGAGGGAATTAATTGCAGTACCGAGATATGTGCCAACATCCCCATGCTCAGCATTGCTGCTTTGGGCTAATTTGTAAGTCCTTTATGGGTCCCCTTGTTTGAGCTGACCTGCTATCATATATGTCATGAAATTGCAAGATTTTCTGTTTGTGACAGTTACCTAGAGCTGTTGATTTTCATTTATTTTTCATCTGAAAGCAGTAGTGAGGGATCATGAGTGGAAAGAGGCGAAAACTGTGAAGAAAATGCATTTTGGTGCTGTCTTCTGAATTAAGACCAACAACTGTGAAGCTGGGATTTTTAATGGGAAAGCCCTTATGGCAGGAAGAAATTTGAAATATAGTGGTGATATATGCAGTCTTGTATGATCACTTTTAACTGCTTAATCATTCATATTGCCTAAATATAATTGTACTGCCAGCTGCTGTGTTTACAGTCTATGATGTGGAAAAAGATGTCCCACTGTGACATGTTCTAGTTACAATCAAATTGACTGTAGCAAACACAGAAGCTGTTGAAGTTCAGTGCTTCTCAGTGGGGTGTTCTTGTTCTTCCAGCTTATTTCTGGCTGTTGATATAGCTTGCCTCTGTGCAGCCCGTTCTCGTGTAAAATAACAAAACCAAGGCAGTTCCTGGTTCATCTTCACTGTAAAGAAGCGTGTTATGAAATACTTAAGGAGACGCTTATCTCACAGGTATTTTTCTGGATAAAATAGGGTTTTGTGGATTTGTGTTTGTAATACTGAAAGCCCTCTTTTCACTTGTATGAATTTTTATATGTTTCCTTGCTTCTGTAAGGCGCAGTAAGAATGCTGCAAATTATGCTCATAGCTGCTGTTTCACAGCAACAACGTCACCATTATAAATCTGCTTTTTCAAGTGTTTAGATAACTTAGACAGAAAAACCATTTATAAAAACAATTAAAAAAACAGCATTCCACAACAGTGACTCATTTTCAGGTACTGAGGAGTAAAAGTTAATGAACTAGATAAATGGTTCGCTACATTTTAGCATGATGTTTTATCAAGCAGTTGACAATATTGTTCAGTGTCTGTTATGTTTTATTCACATATTACAGCTCCTTGAGGCTTGGTTTTGTTGAGCAGCTTGGGTTTTAATAAACCTACGTGTCAGTGCATGACCAAACGAGAGAGCTCATCAAGCACGGCACCACGATGCATCTAGTCGCATCTGGTGGAGGAATCAAACTGCCCAAAGGTTTGAAACACTAAAGGTGATTGTACGTGGTCTCCTTTCCAGTCTTCAACTGTCCTGAAATTCCGCTGACTGAAGAATTGCCTCTAATATCCTGCCAGCCCAGCCATGGCCCCTTTGCTTCTCCTGCCTTTGAAGCCATACGGTAATAACTAGCTCTGTGTCAGATCACCAGATATGTTGCTGTTGCTATTTTAGCCAGAGCGTCTGTTGTTTGAAGTCCTGTTTACTGCATTCCAGCTGGCGCTCAGGAGTTCATTTAGGCATGTTTAATCTTCTCATTGGGTTTCAACTGCTGTTTTTCTTTATTAACCCAGTGAATGATACCAAGCTTTTCCAGGGTGATTGACACCAGTCAGGAAGAGTGTTGGTTATTGGAACTCAGTTTGCTAATGAAGTCATCTTTGCAAGTAAACAAGTGGAAGGACTTTGACTTTGATGTATTTGCTGATCACAGTTTCTTGCAGGCTGTTTCTAGGGTAGGAAAATGGGTCCTTTGCAAGTACATAAAGTTTCTGCTTTTGGACCTTGTTTGACTCCTGTTGAAAGCTTGGGCTTTCTTCTGTTCTTCCAGTCATCAGAATGGCAAAAATAAACAACCACCTTTCCACCCCAGACAAAAAAGTTCTTTGTGCTTACCAATCTTCTTACAGAAATCTTGTGAAGTATTCTTGTCTGTAGAATTTGATCCTTGCTGGGAAGGGCTGTACCGAAACTAATATACTCATTCTTCTGTCCTTCAGGTAATAGCATCCAACATTTCATCACTTTGTTGCAATGTATTGTTCTCTCCACTTCCTCAAGGATCTATATAAGAATTTATTTTATGATGTATTTAACAAATCTGGGACAAGAAAGTTGAAGAACGACTCTAGTAATACAAGGGGACTGCATCGTAGTTAGCATAGGTTAGCGTAGGTTAGCATCCTATACCCAGCATCTAAGGCTCTGTCTGAATCCTAAAGTACATTACTGTATTACAACTCCAAATTAAATCCTTGGTTTTGGCAATTTGAAACAAAGTGAATCTTAAATAAACCTAACTTCTAGAATAATGCAGATATTTTTTTCCATACTTTTACTCAGAAAAGTAGTGTTAGGCAGATTTATAAAAAATATAAAACTTCAGGAAGAAGTACAGGAGAGTAACATGTTTACTGATTCCTCTGTGACTTTTCTGAATGGATGGTGACTTTTATTATTCTTTCACTGACATTATGATACTGACGGTTTATATCATACGCGCATTATATTATAACACCTGTTTGTAACTGGTGTTACATTACTTTCTTGTGGTTAAGCTGCAATTATCTTTTTATTGTTTCCGGTCACATTGTAGTATACTTCGTTTAGTACTTCCTCTGTCAGAGCTCCACAAAAAAAATCTTGCTGGCCAGTTGACTTGCTTCAATCCTTACTAAACCAAGCAATTCTCAGTTACCTCCTTCCACCAACTGTAAGTAGTGTGTAGATGGCTAACTTTGACTATATGCCTTACTGTGAAACTGAACTGAATCCTCCTTTGGAAGTGGGGAAAACAAGAAACAGAAGATACAGGTGAGTCCTGTTGGAAAGTAAATGTTAACAGAATTGCCATCTCTGTGGCAACTGAGGGCTAACAGAGTGTGTTTTCACTTTTGCCCTGCCATCCAGAGAGATCACTCTATTTGAGTGCTTCCAGAAGAGCAGGGGCAATAACATCTGTGTTATCATTGAGACTTTTGTGCAGCCATCCTTCCCTGGATAATAGACACAGACTGTCAGTCAATAAAGCTGATAGGGTTTTTATAGCATCTTAGAAGGTCAGTTGACTCTGCTCCAAAATTTTCTGTCCTGGGGTAACTGAAATATCCTAATTTATGTGGACCTCATGAACTGGGACAAGATGTACATGTGAGAAGCTGAGTGAGAGCAACTCTTGCAATGCCACATAGCTTGCAGATGATAAAAAGGTGATTTTTTTGGTGTGGTGATTTACTTTCCTATGTCTAGAAGAAGCAGGATATATTGAGGTCTCTCCATGACATTAAGACTCTGGAATATACAGCAATAAATTACATTATGTAAAGGTGGACAAGGTCTCTGCTCCATCTTTCTGCTCTTTTAATTTTTTTTGTCCAGACAAGATTAAAGTCATAGTGGTATTATTTGCCTGTTCTTCATTGAAGAGGCAGTTGCTCTTAAATCTGATTCAGTTTTGAATCTTTGTATCTCTTAAAGGAGGCCTACTTATTGCACAACTGGTCCTTTCTGTGACCAGGTGAATTTTGTAATCACGTAAAGTGATGACGCTTCTAAAAATGAAGTTGATAAATATAACTAATTGCATGGTCCAATGTTGGTGGTTCAACTGTGATGTTGAGCTTGAGTTCTTACAGAGTAACTCCTATTATAGCCTCTAGGAAGCTGTCCAAGTAAGCTGGAATTTTCTGTAGGGCAATATTTTTTTTATATTTTCAGGTAAAATTAACTTTGTACAACCTGTACAGTACAACCTGTAATGTACAACCTGTACATTAGTGTCACAGAAACATTTGACCTTTGGTCTTCATTTTATTCCTTGCTGTACTGAACAGCATTAACCTTAATATAGTATCTTTAAATACTTTCAAGCTATTAGAATAGGTCTCTCATAGAAGCAGAAATCTCCAAATGGTACCATTCTGGATGATTTTATCAAGTTATCTAATCAGCTCTGTAATTCTTAACACATTTTTAATACCCGCTTTTTCCAAGTTAGGTTAAATAGGCCTCCTTCAGGTTCAAAATATATGAGCATTAACACTGATTTGCTGACACAGTGAAAGAGAGATCAGCATCTGTGTGTGACTAATCCAGGATATACAATGGACACTCCACCTTGGATATTTTTATCATTTGTTTTCCTTTCCCTTTACATTTGTTCCACTGCACGTGGGGAAGAGTGATAGGGGAGAGTCCATGGTCCCTCATTTCCTTTCATCTTCACAGAAATGCTGGACATTGTGGGCAGCTGTTTGATTATCCAGGGGAAATAAATCTGCATTCCTGTTAATGATAGATAATTTCTACATTTCAGTGTACTTTCAATATATAATCTATTTAATTCAATCATGTTTAAGGCCGTATTATTCCTTTTGGCATCAGTTGCCAAATTCCTTTTGTCAATTTTATAAAAGTGTTTAAGATTCAGTGTAATAACTTGGTGGTAAAAACAACAGTAAAATTGTGTTTCTTCCCTTTAAAGTCAAAGCATCCTCTGCACACAAATAAAAGATTAGGTCTTTCTAAGAGCTGTAGGAAAATTAGTTACTTAGATATCAAAGATGCTGTATTTGCATAAAATGGAATACTTTAGGTTATAATGATGTATTTTATTTTCATCTATACAAACAGTAGGAAACACTTTGTGATTAGCATCTAATTTGTTAATACATTTATTAATATAAACTTCATGTACAGAGCAGTAGGAAATATTTGGTAAGAATGCAATAATTCTGGGGAGCGCTCTTTCCTTTTTTCCACGCTTTTTATCAAGAAGATACAGAATTTGTTTACTCAGTTCTTTACACGATAGTTATTTATCAGATAAACATATGGAATTCCTAACTAATACAAGGAAAAAGTCTGTCTGTGTCATTATTTTCTAAAGACTGCTGGTTCTCTTGTTGGACTGATGTACTGTATAGCTGCATGTGAAAACACAAAAGCAGCAGGTACTGAGTAAATCCAGGGGTAAGGCAAAATCCTAGTAGGGATTCTGTTGCTTTGTAGTGGTTACCTTTAATTAAAAATAAAAAATAAATCAGTAATCTTACTGTGTGGATTCTTATTTGGAGGTGTTTAAAAGATTTTCTTTTCATTTTCATTTTGGATGGTTCTTAATGGAGATTGTTGAAATCTAAATAATGCTTTTTTCTTTCTTTGGGTGTGTATGTATCTTGAGTTAGGACATCAGGCCATTTTGTGTATTTATAGCCTAGTTTTTATTCCTGTCAGGAAAAAGGTTAACCTTCAGATTTTGTGGACAGCATGGAGTAAATCAGTATTCATGGCTTTATGATAACAGAGGGTTAAATAAATCAGAGAATCACAAAATGGCTGAAGTTGGAAGGGACCTCTGGAGGATACATGGTCCAACCCCTCTGCTCAGACAGGGCCACTTAGAGTCAGTTGCCCAGGACCACTTCCAGGCAGCTTTTGGACATCCCTAAGGATAGACACAGATACATGACACTTTTGAAACAGAAAAGTTATGGCTTTTGTTCATAACTTATCCTTACCGTGACTTTTGATTAGATTTAGCAGATATAAGAATCTTAATTGCCAATTTTTCTAGTTTCAAAATGGATACCATAGAAATGTAGCTGAGGACATTGAGAATTGTTGCTGATTTTCTGGGCTTACCTGGACTCGTAGCATTTTTACATTTGAACGTAAGGGCATTTGCCATTAGTATCCTTCAAAAAGAAAAGAACAGATTTATGTGGTCACATTGATATTATGTATTTACATTTTGTTTGGGGTTTTTTGTTTTTGATTGAAGTCTGTGCAATTCCACTGAAACTTTATGCTATGAAGTTTGGATTTCTTTGATCTTTTTTGGTCCAAAGGTCCACTCTGTAATTCAGTGAAACTACTGCTCATAATCTATGGACAGCCTAATCGATTGGCAAACACTTGTGGTTTATTTTTTCCCCTCCAATTTTACATAACACCATATAATGTTTGAACATATTAGAATAGTTAGAATGTAATTCTTTTGATAATGTTTGTGAAAGAAACATGAGCTTTATTTTAATCTACAAACTATTCTTGCAGTATTTTAAACATGGTGTACTAAAGTATGCAATTTACCACTAGAGATTAATTTCTTATACGAAATTCTTATTTTTCAAGAAGTATAACAGTTCTTCAGTTGTCAACATAATATGTATATTAATGTTTGAAACCTGGCATCAGCGTGTTTTTAGGTTTCTGGGGTATCTTAGGTATTTGATTTTGAAATGGTGATGGTGATTTTTAAGTGAAGTTACTGTCCAAAAAAGATACTGGAGAGGAGACTTTGTAAACAGAAAAAATGAAACGTTGCTCCAGTGAAATTGTAGTGGAGTAATTCTGATTTTCTTTTTTTTTTTCTTTTTCTTAAATTTTAGATTTATCTATGGCAGTGCAAAAATTTTCACAGTCTTTACAAGATTTCCAGTTTGAGTGTATTGGAGATGCTGAAACAGATGATGAAATTAATATTGGTAAGTACATTCTATGTTCTGCTTGCTGTAACATTTTATATTTTTTCTTATATATTTCATATGATATCAGAAATACAGTGGGAAGTTAACAGTTGGGGTTTTTTTAATGGAGCATGTAACAAAAATAGAAAAATTTCAATAAGTAAAAATCATGTAAGATTCATGTCTTCATGACATGAAGCTTGGTTCATTGTAAAGAAAAGCATTCAGCAATACTTTGTCAACTGAGTTAACTGAGAATCTTCTAAATTCTGCTGCTATTTTTATTTTGCAGCCAGTTTTCATTGGGATACTGAAAGGTATACAAGTTTCCTCTGAAATAGCATAGGTCTGCAAAAACCACTTAAGTGCCTAGTAAGACACAGGAAGTACTTAAGGGTCTAAAAACAGGAATATGTTCTTTACAACTTCTGCATTCCTAAGTATATAGTTGTCTGAACTTTTGCCAGTAAAATTTACTAGCTTGTTAATGTTCTGCCTCTGCTTACACCCAGAATTTGGTCATTTGCAGACCTGAACAGCTCAGTTTGTCTTGAACATAAGCCTCTTTAGTATCACGAAAATACTTTACCCTCAACAGACGAATCCTGAAAACACTTCCAGGATTCAGAAATTCAGCCACTCTTAACTGCAAGGCATTGCCAGAGTTACAGTGATGCTTTGGGGCAGTAGTACAAGCATATGGAGTGCTCTAGCTCCCGTTGGTGAGAAATTTGGAATTATAATCTGCCTTCAGAATGGCTCAATTCAGTGTCATGAATTTTACACACCATGTGCTCCCTCACCCCTCATGTCTCTTCCAGAGATCTAAGAGGAAGGACGATGGTTGTTAAAGAATAGTTGCTTCTAAAAATAAATGATTTGGCAGTACAAAAGGGAACGTAGGATTTGTATTTTTTAAAAAAACGATCTGTGTAATGCAGAGAGGAAGCTCAGATTTAGGTTTTTCTA
Source organism: Scolopax mira (assembly GCA_004320125.1). NCBI lineage: Eukaryota > Metazoa > Chordata > Aves > Charadriiformes > Scolopacidae > Scolopax > Scolopax mira. Next base: position 23,813 of record BJBW01003585.1, read on the forward strand.
AGTGTATCTCATTATAAGCTTTTATCAAGTCTCCTCTCCCTTCAGTAGTTCCCTTTTCCTGACTGATTTACTAATAGCTGGAAAAAAGGTCTGACCTGCTTGCTTCAACTGGGAAGGTTTGCCTTGTCCTCACCCTCCAACAGTGTGTAGTGAGGACATGAGACTGTCAGCAAAGGTGGCTGGTATTTGGTCACTGTCTTCTGCTAACCTTTGGCAGAGGGACAGGAGGGGAGGTTTAATTTTACTGAGATACCAAAATGGGAGAGTGAGACCACTGAGTTGTTTCTACTCAGATAAAAATCTACATACGTTCTTCAGGGGTATCAAGCTTGAAAAGAGACAAATGAATCATGTGTATGCGCTCTTTGGCATTCTACATATTATTTCTTGGCTGCTAAAGTCAGCTTGTACATATTTTATGCTTTTAAATTAAACCTACAGTACCTCAGTCTTTAGATAGGTCAGTAACTTTTTTAAGGAGATCAGGTTAGCATTTAAAATGAAAGTTCTTTGTCCTCACTCACTTCATTTTACTTGTAACCTAAAAGTAGCAAAGAAAAGACGTTTTATTGTTTGGACATTAAACAGGCGTTTAAAACTATTTAGGAAAAAAGCAGAGCTCATGAAGCTTGACAGCTGATTTATTTCACTTGGAGCTTCAAAGAAGGGATTTCTAGCTTCTAAAGCACCCATTGCCAGATGGATTGTCATGTACATCAAAGCAGCTTATAAGAGTAAAAGGTAAACTGACAGGAATCAAATTCAAGTCTTACAGCGCTTGAATGATACTGTGTGCTTTTATAGGGTAAGGCTCAATTTTTGATCTCCCTGGAGCAGTGACCTAGAATTTATCCGTATCTTTAACATGCCCCAACAAGGTAGATGTTTGCTTATCATCAAAGACAGCTTTGTATAGATGAATCCTGCTTACTGTGCCTCATGCCCTCACCTCCTTTTTTAAAGAATATCTAAAACTGTGCAGGCCAGTGAGTTTTACCTCAGTCTGCACTGATATTCTGTCTTGATAGGTTTTGTGAAAATCCACCGTATAAATAGGGACTTAATACAGGGACTACATCCTGAAGATTTTCAAATACTATCCTGTTGCAAGTTTAGCACTGGAAATCCACCCTCATCCAACTTAGTGTTGGAAGTTCACCCTCTGAACAAGGCTACTTTTGTCAGGATGTGATTATTTCTGTTAAAAAAACCCCATAAATTTCAGGTATTTTCAAAATTGAAATAACAGTGATTTTTTAATTGACTTTTTTTTTTTTTTTACCAGTGATAAGTATTTGGAACTGTGTTGATAGCTTCATGAAGTTGGGTTTTTTTGAAGCAATACTAGAGTTGAAGGTCTCCATTGGGTAACTAAGCGCAACAGAATTTTTTTCCTTTTTTTGCCAATCCAAGCTTTAATAACAGTGTTCAATTTTATTTGCATTTCCCGTAACCTGTGCCTTTTTAGACACTCTCTTTATACAACTCATCTATTCCAAAAAGCCCATTATACAAAATACATGAAAAGTAGTTTTAGTTAGACTCTGTGACGCACTCAGTATAAACAGATTTTATGATTCTGTTCATCATATTTGTTTTAACCCATCTATTATTTAATCCAGTGATTTATTTTATTTTAATTACTATCCTTGATTTCTAATTTTTATGATTTGTCACTTATTAATTAAAATGTTTGATTTTTCCATAGGAGTATTGTTCTTTGACAAAAAATCTACATGGCTCTTTGTGGCTGTATAATGCATTTTAGGTAAAGTTTCCATGTTGTTGCAAGTTACCCAGATTTATCTATGTAACCACTTTCAGATATAACATGCCCAGTTTAGAGTCAGGCATTTTGTGCATGGGCTCTCAGCTATTTCTTAGGTGGCTTTCTTGAATAAGCAGACTGGCTTGTTCCTCAAATCATCTACAACAATTTTTTTTTAAACTGTGAAGATCAAAGGATTCATGCTACAAAAAGCTTTTTCAGTTTTCCAGATACTTGCTAGCAAATCGGGTTTGGGAGACACTGCTCCCCAGCTTTACTAGCTTTTCTCATTCAAAAATAAACAACAAGCAACAATTGCTGGTGTTGTCTCTCCCCCCGTTTTGAGGTGCACGTGGCAGCTTGTGATCTGCAGCACCGCGAGGGCCGTAATATGTGATATGACCATGGTAACTGGTAGCTGAACACGGATATTAGCTTCAATTGCATGTGACTTAGCCAAGCTGTAATTTTTTTGTGCAAAAGTTATATAGAAAGTAGCATCTTTAAAGCAAGAATAACATAATGACTGATAGTGAGTCATTAATACAAGGAACTGCTGGAGAGGGTACAGCAGAGAGCTACAAAGATGTTAGGGACCTAGAATCTCTCTCTTAGGAGGAAAGGCTGAGGAACTTTCCTCATAAGGAAGGGGGGTTGGAACAAGATGATCTTTAAGGTGCCTTCCAATCCAAACCATTCTATGATTCTATGACTTGGGTCTTTTTAGTCTGGAGAGGACTGAGGGGGGATCTGATCGCTGCCTATAAATACTTAAAGTGTATGGGGCCCAGTCTGTTTTCAGTGATGCCCAATGACAGGACAAGAGGTAAAACGCGCAAAGTTGATCATGAAAAGTTCCATCTAAACATCAGGAGGAACTCCTTTACTTTGAGGGTGGCAGAGCTCTGGAACAGGGTGCCCAGGGAGGTGGTGGAGTCTCTGTCCCTGGAGACATTCCTGTGGGACCTGCTCTAGGTGGCCCTTCTTTGGCAGGAGGTTGGACTAGATGATCTCCAGAGGTCCATTCCAACCCCATATCATTCTGTGATTTTTGTAATACTAAAAAGGCATAGTGATGAGGGTTTGATGTAATTTACCTTTACTTTAGGGAGAGGGTGTTGCTTCCTCATCTTACTGACAACTGTGCTTTCCTCCTTCTGAAATAGCCAAGACTTGACAACATTTTGCTGTTCACTCTTTTAGATATATCACCCTGTGCACAGTTATTCTCAGCCCCCTCTGCAATTAATATTTTGCACAAAGATTAAATAGTTTAAATTGACAGCAAATTGAAGATCAAGAAGTTATAGGAAGTGGTCAACAGGGATTTACCAAGGGTAAATTAATCTGATAGCCTATGATGTTGGATGGAACTGGATGGCTGGATGAGGAGAGAGCAGCAGATGTCATCTACCTTGACTTCAGCAAGGCTTTGACACTGTCTCCCATAACATCCTCATAGAAAATTAAGTAAGTGTGGGCTAGATGAGGGGGCAGTGAGCTGGATTGAGTCCTGGTTGTGTGACAGAACTCAGAGGGTTGTTGTTAATGGAGCAGGGTCAAGTTGGAGGTCAGTTGTCCCCCAGGGGTCAATACTAGGCCCAATAATGTTCAACATATTTGTAAATGACCTGAACGAGGGGACAGAGTGTATCCTCAGCAAGTTCACTGCTGATACCAAACTGGGAGGGCTGGCTGACACTCCAGAGAGCTGCGTCACCATTCAGCGTGACCTGAACAGGCTGGAGAGTTGGGCAGAGAAGAACCAAATGAGGTTCAACAAGGACAAATGCCCCTGCACCCAGGGAGGAAAAGCCCCAGGCACCAATATAGGTTAGGGTTGGATCTTCTGGGAAGCACTCCTGAGGAGAAGGATCTGTTAGTCCTAGTGGATAGCAAATTATCCATGAGCCAGCAATGTACCCTTGTTGCCAAGAGGGCCAATGGAATTCTGGGCTGCATAGGGAAGAGTATGGCCAGTAGGTCAAGGAAGGTCATTCTCCCCCTCTACTCTGCACTGGTGAGGCCACAACTGGAATACTCCATCCAGTTCTGGGCTCCCCAATTCAAGAGGGACAGGGAACTACTGGAGTGAGTCCAACATAGGGCAACAAAGATCATTAAGGGATTGGAGCACCTCCCTTACAAGGAAAGGCTCAAAGACCTGGGGCTCTTTAGCCTTGAGAAGAAAAGGCAGAGGGGAGACCTTATTTATGTTTATAAGTATCTACAGGGAGGGTTGAAGGATGTTGGAGCCAGACTCTTTTCAGTGGTTTCCAGCAATAGGACGAGGGGCAACAGGCACAAGCTGGAACATAGGAAGTTCCATTCAAATACAAGGAAAAACTTCTTTATGGTGAGGATGACTGAACCCTGGGACAGGCTGTTGAGAGAGGTCATGGAGTCCCCTTCTCTGGAGATTTTCAAGACCTGCCTGGATGCAGTCCTGAGTAATGTGCTCTGGGCAATCCTGCTTTAGCAGGGGAGTTGGACTAGATGATCTCTAGAGGTCCCTTCCAACTCTGACAACTCCATGATTCTGTGAATGAATGTAAAGGAGGTCACTCATATGTCACACCGAGTGGGAGTTTTGTGCAAAGTAAATGCATGAATTCTACATGTAGGTAAACATAGAATGTTACACAGATGAGGTAGGTACAAGAACTATGTTTTTTATGAACAAGTGTCTTTTTCCTCAATATACACTGTGCAGGCATAAATTCTGGAAGAAGGTGGTTTGGCCACCTCCTCCTTTCCTAGTATTACCTGGTTTGTGTCACCTGGTTCCTTCCCCAGGAGTCTTCCCGCTTTTATCCTCTTTTCTTCTGTTTCTGCTACCTGGATTGTAGCTGTTACAGATGAAAATAATAAACATTATTATTTAACTCATTTGAATTCTGTCTTGTTGATTTAACAAGCTCTTGTCAATTTTTGTGTTATCACTAATTTTAAATCAGTGAGATTTAATGTTAGCAGTGTAAGACCATGCTATTCAGAATTAAAAGAAACCAAGACAAATAAATACATTTTTCCTTTACTCTCTGGTTTTTGTTAGTGTGTGCTATTTAAGAAAAAGCACTGAAAGGCATGTGTATTTCTGTCACTACTGGTTTTGAATTGTTTTTTTTTTCCCTGAAGAGAATTACATTATGGCAGATGTTTCAGGTAGCATCAGATGCTTAAAATCATGGAATCATAGAATCATTTTGGTTGGAAAAGACCCTTGAGATCATTGAGTCCAACCATCTACCCTACTCTACAAAGTTCTCCCCTACACCATATCCCCCAACACCACATCTAAACGACTCTTAAATATGTCCAGGGATATATTGTCCAGGACTCAACCACCTCCCTGGGCAGCCTATTCCAATGCCCGACCACTCTTTCTGTGAAAAATTCTTTCCTAATGTTTAGTCTAAACCTACCCTGTTGGAGCTTAAAGCCAATCCCTCTCGCTCTGTCACTAATTACCTGTGAGAAGAGACCAGCACCAACCTCTCTACAGTGTCCTTTCAAGTAGTTGTAGAGAGTGATGCGGTCTCCCCTCAGCCTCCTCTTCCTCAAACAGCCCCAGCTCCTTCAACCGCTCTTCATACGATTTGTTCTCCAGGCCCTTCACCAGCTTCGTTGCCCTCCTCTCCACTCGCTCCAGCACCTCGATGTCTCTCTTGTATTGAGGTGCCCAGAACTGGACACAATACTCGAGGTGTGGCCTCACCAGTGCTGAGTATAGGGGGACAATCATCTCCCTACTTCTGCTGGTCACGCTATTTCTAATACAAGCAATACAATGCTTGATTTAGGATTGTGATGTTCTATAAAATCATTATTAATTGAAGCAGAAGTCATAGTTCAGAAGTTCTAAAATGTGGTATCTTTCCTTGTGGGAACGGAACTCCTCTTGCTGCTAGCACTTGTGGCTCATATGATCTTTGCTGACTCACACCTCAAGTCATTCATGGAATGATTAAATTTGCTAGCAACTAACCATCGAAAGAATTGTTAACTCATACCAAGCAATTATGTTGTATACAGCAATTAGTTTCAAGTTGAACTTTGAAATATCAACTAAAAGGTACTGGGGAGAGGAAAAAAAACCAAACCCAACCTTTAACAGTAGTTGTTTGTTAGAGTCCACTGTTATGTTCTTAAGGCTTTCTTGTTTGACTTGAGGAATGATGCCAGAAGCTCAGTTGTCTTTTTGGCTTGTACTGGGCATCCACATGCACAATGCTTTTGAGTTAGCAGCTGCTCTGTCCTCTTGGAGAGCCTGTCAGAGGACAAGCATGCTGTCATTCAAAGGAGCAAATAGATCTATCCTGGGAAATTTGTGTATAAAACTAGACAAATGAGAGAAAAGATTAGAAAGTTACCTTACCCCTACCTCTTACAATGATGTAAAAGGTTAGTTGGCATTAAGAGATGCCAATTTCAAATTTTTAATGGTACAAACTGGGCATACAATGCTGTATTAAAATGGGGTGGGGAAGGGAAGAAAAAAGAGAATTTATGGGAGCTCTATGGCTGCCTAAAATGTGTGAAGGCAAATATTGACAAATCAGTCTGTGGACATAGCAGTCTCTAAACTGTGAGACTCTCTTTTGGAGCCCCTCGGAGGCTTATCAGGAACCTCAGAAGGTAGCTGTCAGGCTAGTCATGATTTCAAGCCACTATATTGTTTGTGGTGTGCAATAGCTTCTTGAATTTGCCTGTCTGTTTCAGAACTACTTCTTAAATGCCATTGAGCCACCCAGAGTCTGAATGACTTGGATATCTTACAGGTCATCTCTTTAATCACTTGGGATTAGCTTTGATGTGCAAGAAATTTCTTTTTAGGATTAATGTTCTACGTATTTTGCATTGAATTCATAACCAGGTTTCTGAATGGAATTACCAAATAATTAATAAGTGTAAAATGAATTCCAGCTGCTTAGGTGTACTATTGCCTTATCCAAACCAAGGAAGCCACCACCGTGCCACCACCTTGAGGGGAGAGTTTATGGGTGGATTTTTTTTAGCATAGGCTTCATCCCAGTAGCTTTTTTAGTGCTTGAGTTTGTTGACCTTGTGAAACATATTAGAGACAAGTGTATTTACAAAGGGTGGTTTTTTTGAGATGGGTGGAGAAGGGTTGAGTCTTGAATTAGCATAGAAAGCTATTTGTGATCGAGAGTGAATTTACATAGAAAGATTGTATGCTGTTTTTCCACAGTAATTACCTGCCTGGATTTGCCAACTCTCTTTCCTCCAGTTGGAGGTATGAATTTTAAGATTAACTATTTAGGTGACCTTCAAAGCAACTTCCCATAAGCTACTTGTAAGATCTAAATCACGGGACAGAGTTCTTTGGTACTCCTATTGTACTATTTTTATCTACAAAAGTTAAACAGTAACAAATTATGGGAGGAATGCAGCACAATCAGGGTGAGAATTGCCTGAAGTATTTGTTTAAAATTCATTAAATCTGTTCCTACCATTATTTATTTTTTTTTTTATCCCTGTTGCATATTTAAACAAATGCCACCTGCTTCCGGAATGCTATTGTTTCTTGACTCCAAGAAATAAGTGACCTTATGCTAGTGCTGGGATCCCACAGAGGTATCAAAACAGCATCTGCACCAGAAAGAGAAGGTTGGCATTCTGTTGGACCAGCACAGAGCTCTTGTCATTGCTGTGGAAGGTCAAATGAGGCTGACAAAGCAGGAAACAAAATAAGGTTGCAGCAGGCCTTTATCTGTGCAGGAAGAAAAGGTAAAGTAAGATCAACAACACAGGTCTTGTTTTTTCTACTTCTCAAAGATACATATCACAAAGTTGTTAGGAGAATTTGCATGCTCTGTTCCCTGTTACCTTAAGATGTATATTCAAATGAAGAAAATTAGATTGGGTTGGCAGATGGAGTCGCTGACCTTCCTGTCTGTCCTACCCTTCTTCTGTGGCAGGAGTAGCTGGATGTGAAGTAGGGGATCTTCTGAATCACTGTGGTTTACATCTTTACATCCTGGTGTGCTAAAGGAGTCTGACATTCATGCTAGTTCTTTATAATATATTAGGCTGCAAACTGTGGTGTCTCAGACTGCCACTTGCCTTGGAGCTCATGTTTACAGAAAGAAGTTGAGGTAGGTGATGAACAGCAGTAGCTTTGGTTGTCCTGGTGTGTTTTGCTGAGGAGATTAAATGAGTCAACATTTGATCTGAGCAGCTGAGTAGACAAGTCTGTGCCACTCACAGAAGTCTCTGTTTAGTTTGTAGAAGTGGAGGCTGAAGGGAGACCTTATTGCCCTCTACAACTACCTGAAAGGAGGGTGTAGAGAGGTGGGTGTTGGCCTCTTCTACAAGTTAATAATGACAGGACCAGAGGAAATGGTCTGAAGTTGTGTCAGGGGAGGTTTAGATTAGATATTAGGAATAATTACTTTACTGGTAATTTATTTAAAGAATTTATTTATTGAATTTAGTTAATTTATTTAAAGAATTTTTGATTCTTTACTGGAAGAATTTACTTTACTGGTTCCTGGTCAGGCACTGGAACAGCCTGCCCAGGGAGGTGGTTGAGTCACCATTCCTGGAGGTTTTTAAGAAATATAGATGTGCACTTCAGGGCATGCTGTAGTGGCTGAGACTGTAGGGGGGTTTTGTGTGCGTATGGTTGAACTTGGTGATCTTAGAGGTCCTTTCCACCCATGACAATTCTGTGGTTCCATTGTGTCCCTCATTAATAATTTGATCTTCTGGACTCTTGTTGATTCATTCTACTGTATTGTCTTCATTCCACTCCTTCAACATACCTCTTCTTCCCTCCTTCATCACTAGTTTGTTATTTCTAGGGTTGCGCATCCCAGTGAAAGTATGAATGCCTGGGGGGAGCCAGTCTGAGGACTAGAGAATTGCCTTACAGAGTTGTTTTCAAAATAACTGGTTTGTACTGTTGCAGTGTATAATACACCTTTAGTAAACAGGCATAACGCTTCAGAGTTGTCCAGTTAGTATACCTCTTGAGCACTAGGCACTAGTTTTCAAAAACAGGTATTGGTTTGATCAACTCAGCTTTGAGATACTCATCTTCAGGTTTGATCAAATAGGATGAAGGATTTGTTCCATTCTGAAATCAAAATCCCTAGTAGAGTTTGGAGTTTTAAGCACAGGAAGTCTTTGGTGATCATCCCTTTTGTAGGCCTAAAGTCAGCAAAGGAATTACAGAAAACCTGACATTTCTTGAAGCATTTGATGATATTTTTCCTAATCATAATGTTTCATCATTTCAGTAACAAATGCATTAAACTTTACAAATCAGAAAAATAATATTAATGATTCTCAGCTGCATTCTGAATATATTGTTTTTCCTTTTACTTCCCCTGTATCAGCACCCACAAAGAGCCACACACAAATAAAGTTTGTACAGCTGGAAAGATTGAAATACCAGGTTTTTTTCCCTCCATTTAAAGTATGGATGTGCCTCTGAAGAATCAGGGATCTGGCATGTAATTACTTCCGACTCCTTTGTTTATGGAATGCTAGGATTGAATATTACTTTTGCAGCTTAATATGTTGTGTATTGCCCAGATGCAAATTTTGCACATTGTGTTGTTTCTCACCTGTTAAAAAACCTTGAGAACGAAGTATAAATTATTTTCTTGGAATGAAAAATTTGTATTCATAGTCATTTATATCGTGAGTCTTTCTAGTGGGACCAAGGTGGGGAGAAGCACAAAGGAAAGCAGGAGAGGATTGAAAGAATCTCTGATTTAACCAAAATCTACATTAGATCTTGTCTATTTCTGAATATTCCGTGTTTTTTAAAGCTGTTCTTCCTCTGACAGGCTGAGGATATCAGTCAACTCTGGAGAAGTCTGATCTTTTCAAGTTAAAGGTTAATAGTTCAATTAGTCTTTACCTTAACCAAATTGATTAAATGGACTTTTACAGTATAGGATGTTATGCTGTCAGTTTCACTGAGGGCCAGTCAAGCTGCTTGTCTCAAAGCAGGTCTCCAGAAGCACCTTAGGATCACTTCATACCTGTTGAACAGAAGGTAGATGAGGCTGCTGGGCCTCAGCTACAGAGCTCAGCCCAGGACTGCCATGCATGTGGCTCCATCAGGTGGAAACAAAGGCTGATTTCTTTGGTAGATACAGTGTTTTTAAACTGTATTTTATAGTGGCATAGAGAATAGTGGCATAGAGATGCAGTATTAGACCACTTGCCTAAAACTGTTATCTCTTTATTCTATGAGAAATGGTGAAAATAGAAGAGATTTGTTGTGGCTACTCCCAAAAGTTCCACTCCTTCAGAGAAGTGTAGAAGAAGGGGAGAGATGATAAATGTTATTTACTAATTTGTGGAAGGGTTTTGAGATGGTTATGACCTGGAAGTATCTGGGGGATCTATTCAGTCCCATGTTCCTAACAAAATGGAAGAAATTGCTTGAGCGATTTAAAATGTTTCTGCTGTCACTTCAGGATGCCACATTTTGGGAGAGGTACTGTGAGCTGGTAGAGTCTAGATTGGGCTTTTTCTACCACAGCTCTGCTAGTGTTGTATTGAAGAATTGTTGCATTGAAGAATTCATGCTGCAGAAGATATTTCCAGTATTTCCAAGTTGAATTATATATTTTTAAAATATTTGTTGCTTTTATAATCAGAGTAGAACACTAACACAGGGTAAATACATTGCATCTGTTTTTTAATTAAGTGTTTAAAGTGTGATGGTGGTATTTGAGTAATTGCTTGGTGTAGAGTTTTTTTTGGTTTTGTTGTTACTAACATACTGCGGGGATAGACAGCCATTATAAACTTAAAAAATCTTTCATGACTTAGGAAATGTTTTGCCCTTGTTTGATCCATCTAGAATTTTCTACTTGTATTTGCTTTCTGAGGTTCTGTATGAGTAGGTCATGGCAATTTAATGATATTAAGTAAAGTAATTGGATTTATTTAAATTGGGTAACGCTGTATGTCTTCAGGTTATCTCTTCAAGTATTGTATTTCACAAGTGCTGACAGTGGATTTGGGAATTCTAGATAACCTGACTTTACTGTGAGTCTTCTTAGTTTGCATATGAACACATAAAGCTTTTTTTTTGTAACTGTTGAAAAGGAGTGGAGTGGAAAGTGTAAATATCTTGACTCAAAGAATTGTTTTAACTTTTTTCAAGGCTTGTTTTTGTTTGTTTAAATATCTGTGACACAACAGTTACTTGTTATAGCAAAGAATTCTTGAGTACACTGCTGTTTGTGACTGGAGTTAGATAGTTATGCTGACAAAAGTTTGTTTCAATAAAATTCTGCAATGGGGAAAGGATTTTTACTTCTACTAGTGACCCTACATTTTATGCTTTACATATGTTTAGAAAAAAAAACCTTTGTAAAATACCTTGCTATATTTGCTCATTAAGTTTTGCAAGATGAAAATACTTCTGAGTTAAAATTCCAGTTGCCTGATACGGTATGTACGTATTATACTGTACTTGCAAACACATCTTGCAAAGCTTTGGGCTTTAATTAAGTTTAGGTCTTGATTTGTTGCCTTATATGGGTCATACATTAATCTGTACTTTGGGGCACACACATATTGTGCCCAAAGAGGAGGTTCCATTGTTATTGTGGAACTTGCTGGCCTCTTCTGCTGGTTTGTCTTCTTGCCTGTATAGTGTGACAAAACCCAGAAGACGGGTCAGGGGAAATGCTGGTGCGTGGGATATGGCCAGCTGTGGAAGGGCTTTTCAACATCTGTTCTTGGGGAACACTCCCTAAAAAACATGTAAGGATTGAATGCCATGAACTAGGGGAGGTCGAGAAGGGAGACTGTTGCTGAATCTGTGGTAGTTTCACTTATGATTTTGTCTTCATGGGGAATTTGAACCATTTGTTACCTGAACCATCTCTCTGCAAAGAGCCCATGTGCTCCAAATTATGATGTAGAGGACAAAATGCCACAGTATTATTATATTATTATTAATATATATATTATTTCTTATATTATATATAAACATTATGTATTTACAGTGTTTGAACTCAAATGAAGCAGAGGAAAGCCTTGGGGTTTGCTTGTTTAATTTTAGTTACATGGATTTCAGTAGCTCTGATAAAGTTCTCCGCTTATCAGTATATAACGGAAGATATGGTCATACTTGGAGAACAATATGTAGTCCTTGAACCATAAATTTTGGCATAAAAGTTTTAATTTTGTCATTTTTCTTGTTTCCTCATTTTCTTTTCTTTGCAGAAGTGTTAAACTGGGCGTTTTTCACTACTGTGTCTCCTTGTCTCTTGTCATATTTTTCCTTCCTGGTGTATAATGGATTTGTTTGGAAAATTTGGATTTATTTCTGTAAGCTAGCACACCTATTTTCAAGAATTTAAAATAATTGGCAAAATACCTTTCCTCACAGTTCTAAGTGGGAATTGCCAAAGCAAACAAAATTACCTCTGTAAATTGTGCTCTGTGGGAGGATCGAATTTACAGCAGTAGTTACTATTTATTTTTCTTATGGGTGTGTCTGTGTTAAGTCGGGATAAACCATCCTTGAAATTGGATGGAATTTTTTTTTTGTTAACCAGAATCAAAAATTTAAAGTCTGGATTAGGTAGAAATTATTTCACAGTCTGAAAGATCATGGTACTAATTCACAAAAATGCACTGGATTAAGCCTTTTGCAGAGTTTACTAATGAGAGCAATTATTGAGCTGATAGTAAGCATGTACATTTATTGAATCTGAAATTGTTTCACTTTGTCTGCTCTAAGTATGTTGTGATTCTATCACAAGAGCAGTACAGACTAGACAGAGTTACCTCTACCTTTGTGTACCTTCCCATGATGGAATTTTTCAAGGAAATTTGTGGTAATTTGGGCTGTGAATTTAAACCACTGTCTGCTGGCAGAATTTGCTGTCAATTTGAGAGTGTCTGTTGGGGTATTTCCATGTAGTTATAAAACCTGTACACTTGAATCTTTGCTTCAGCCTGTGTCTTTTACTATCAGAAGTATATTTCATTGTGTTATAGGAAAGCAGGAACAGCCTTTGGTTTCTTACGGAGGTTGTGGTAAATGTAAACAGAGGCTAAAGAAATGAATGAGGTCCTTAATACAGATCCCTAAAATCTGATATCCAGGTTAGGGAAGCAAGAGAAACCAAATGGAGGGTAAGGCATCTTATCCAATATTAATTTTCCAAATTTAAATGAGACTGAAACACCATGAAGAGATGAGCCATTATTTTGCTATTCTAACTTCTTTTTCCACAATGGAATTTTCTAACATAATTTATCTTTTGACACCAATGTTCAGCGCAGAGTTAAAGTGCATCTGACATGCTCTCAGCTTACAAACTGGAATTTACATAGATACCTAAGCAATATTACCTTAAACCTAAAAAACAGAAAGTGTTACCTGTTTCCTCTAATATCTTGGGAATGAAACCCAGAAGAGAACAAAATTGGTAAGAAAACCAATGGTTTCAAATCCTACACTGCTCTGCCCTTTTTTTTTCTTCTCTTCCGATTTCCCAGTAAATATTACTTACGGTACTGATCTCAGTATTCCAGACTGGAGTTTCTCAGAAAATGTTGCCACTTGGAAAGTGTGGGAAGCAGACCTAGGGTAGATGTGGCAGAGGAAGTAGTGGCAGCCAACAAAAAATTAAAACCTGAATAATAATTGTGAAGATTTAGCAGATGTGTACTTATCCAAATATAGCTTTTCTGAAAATCTGCTTAAAAACAGAAAAAAAAGTACTGTTTTCTGTAGGGATATGTTGCAGTTCTCTTACACTACTATTTTTTAAATTGTATTACAGCAGTACTGAAGCCCAGTCAGCATTGGTTATGAAATATTTCTAAATTGCAAAAATTTTTCTTTATTTCAGTTTGCAGACTAAGGTGTTGATCTTTCAGCTTGTTCCCTTTGGGCTAAACTATAATGCCATTTAAAGCTGTAGATAATTGTTCACTTTTAATGCATCATAGGCTTTATTCAGTAGAAAAAAAGGAAGAAAAAGAATTGCTAACAAATCAGTCCAGGTTGTGACAGTGGTAAAGGAAATCTGTATTGCAGATAGCCTATATTTAAATTCATAGTCAACCTATTGAAAGATAAAGAGAACAGAATGCTTTGGGAACCTTATTTCAAGAAAGTCCATCTTTGGATTTACATTTTGGCATGCTGAAAACTTGCCACAGTGGTGACATTTTGAGACATCAGGTTTAGTTACCTTCAGTTACCTGTTTCTTATGACATCCGCTGTTCTTGTTAGAAAGTACTGAGAAAGCAGATTATTGTTTCTTTATTCAAGATACTTGTGATGGCCTGTCGGTGTTAATATAAAATTTGTGATTTTTCTGTCTAATCAGGAAACCATCTGTTGCTCCTCTTGTCCTACTTTCCTTCCCCATCCTTCCCTCCTTCCCCCTGCCCTGTACTTTTTCAATATGGCTTAAAGTCACAGAAGACAGGATGGAAATTTTATTTGATGTTGTGGTTTTTTGAAAAGCTGATTGAAATAGCATTTGTGGCTGCAATTAATGCTAGTCATTAAAAGCTCTGTAAATACATCTGTGAATTAGTAACTGTTTAATAATATTTACTTTCATTTTGGAATTAGAAAAGAAAATATCTTCTTTCAGCCCTTCCAGCACTCATGGATCTTGCATTTATTCTGCATTGTCACTGAAGACTAGTAAACAAGTGTTAATCCATTGGAAATTTCCTTTTAGATTCCATCTTGAATTCTGATTCAGTATTAGTGGGAAAAAATCCCTTGGAGACATTAGTTGAAGTTCATGCTCAAATTCAGAGCCTGCTATAGCACGTCTGTGTCAGACATGGCCAGCTCTGGAGGGAGGATGTACTTGACTGACCTCTCTGCCAAAGTGTTTCTGGAGCAATGTACAGCACAGGCCTGGCATTTCCCCAGTCAGAGCAGGAAGACAGAAGGAAAGCTCTGACAGGTTTGCACATTTTTGCCTCTTAGACAGGAAGATGTAAGAACAAATGACATATTTCTGTATGTATATTTTTTTCCATGCTGGAATTAATGTATCTGAAGATAATGGTGATACCTGCTTAGAATACCATAAAATGTTTTTTAGTGTAGAGTATTTAAAAAATGCCTATGCCTGGAATTAATGTATCTGAAGATAATGGTGATACCTGCTTAGAATACCATAAAATATTTTTAGTGTACTTTATGCCTATACATTATTTAAGACTGTATGTCTTAGTATAATTTAATCCAACAGTCCATTTCACAAAAATGTTTCTTTTTATTCTGTCTTCCACACTGACTTTCCATTCTATCTCTACCTTGAACATTACCTTCCAAACTTGGCTTTATGTCTTTGAGTTCAGCATTGGTCATACAAAACTACTTCTAGGTTTCATACATGTTGCTTTTCTTTTCTCATTAAATATAGATGGCATTATACCTGTTGTGTGTAACATTTGGCAATACATTGCATTGCCTCTGTGAAAGAGAGAACTGCTGGAACCATGCTCTGTGCTCCCTGAGACAGAAATGGGAACAGTCTCCAGAAGAAAACAAAGATCAGGGGTAATGGTTTTAAACTAAAAGAGGGTAGATTTAGACTAGATATGATGCAGAAATTTTTTTACAAGGGTGGTGAAACGCTGCTGTAGGTTGCCCAGAGAGGTGGTAGATGCTCCATCCCTGGAAAGATTCAAAGCCAGGCCGGATGGGGGTCTGAGTGACCTGATCTAGTTGAAGATGACCCTGCAGGCAGGTTGGACTAGATGACTTTTAAAGGTCACTTCCAATTCAAACTGTTTTATGATTCTATGCTTGCTAACACTGAACTCTTTACTATTGAGCTAATTAGTGATATAATAATTCAGCAGTATCTATATGTATTTTCAAGTGATACGTTCTTTACATAAGTATGTAGTAAAAACCTCATAAAATTTATTAAATACATGGGTTTTTTTTCCTGTGAACCACAGGGTAGATTTTAATGCAGAATTCTAGATCATGAATCAGATAAATAATCTTTTATTCATTTACATTTCTCCCTCATTCACTTAGCCCTACACTAAGCTCCAGTTCTCTTTTGATTATGCAACTGTAAGTTTTTGTGGAGCTGTATTGTATGTTTGAAATGATAGGGATAAGAAACTGAATGAAACACGTGCATCTTTTGGAACGCCATTAAGGTTTGAGCTGTTGGTACTGATAGTTTGCTTCCTTGCGAAGCAAGTTAATTAAGAGACTTCAGATTTAAAAACAAAGAGGGTTTGTTTTTTGGGTTTTTTTTGTTGTTGTTGTTTTTTTAATTCGGTAATGGGAGCTATTTCTACTGAACAAGGGAAATTTTGCAGCAAATTATTGCTGGGTTGGGAACACTCCAGAGAAAACAGCTGGCGACCTGTTTTAATTGTGATGAATGAGACCACAAGTGTACAGCTGGCTACATATACAATTGTTTTTGCTTGTTGGGCGTTGCTTTTCACAGGCATCACTTCCATCATGATGCCAAGTGTATCTGACAAGTCCTTTGAATAGCCCTTAAATAAAGAACAGACTGTAAAACTATTTGGATTTTGTAAGCTAGTATTTCCTAATGGAAAGGCAGCACTTTGTTTGACTTAAAATGTCCCACCAATAACAATAATGATTTTGAAAATAATTAAAAATACCTTAATATTTAAGTTAGGTTTACATGTTGTATTTTATATTATTGGTTTGTTTTCAGAATTTAGCTCTTATCAGCACATTCCCGTGAGATTTCCTCTTGTAAAATACTTGACCCTTCTTCCCCCTACCCCATTTATTGTTTACAAAGTTAATTTTAATTCTACTGTGTCTATTCTGATAAAAAAGAGAGCCAGGAAGGGGGAATAAAAATGTTGCAGCATTAGTATGAAAAGGTTTTGAGGCCTGCCTGTAATTCCCGGGCTTCCTGACAGACAGCACTGGGGCCACATCTGACACAAATGGTTCTGATTTTTAGATCTTAGAATCATAGAATGGTTAGAGTTGGAAGGGACCTTAAAGATCATTGTGTTCCAACGCCCCTGCCATGGGCAGGGACACCTCCCACTAGAGCAGGTTGCTCAAAGCCCCATCCAGCCTGGCCTTGAACCCCTCCAGGGATGGGGCATCCACCACTTCCCTGGGCAGCCTGTTCCAGTGCCTCACCACCCTCACTGTAAAGAATTTCTTTCTGGTTTTTTAACTACACAAAAGCACCTCAGATTATTATTTGTTTGTTTCCTGTTAACAGCTGGGAATCGCGAATGAAGTGGGTGTTGCCCTCAGGTTCGCGCTGAAACCCTGAGAGGGGGCTGGGTGGTGGAGGGGAGCGATGGCCAGTCCAGCCCTCTGGGCCATCTGGTGGCCCTGTGGGCGAGCCCTTGTGGAGAGCCCTGGCACCCCCTGGGGAGCTCTGTGCTGTGTATCCCTCTATCTCCTGGCCTGGTCCGTCCCCAGGTGAGGTGGAGCCATCACCTGCCTGCAACCAGAGGGGAGCTGTGGGAAATGAGGGAGGGAAGAAGGGAGTAGTG
Organism: Scolopax mira; assembly: GCA_004320125.1. NCBI lineage: Eukaryota > Metazoa > Chordata > Aves > Charadriiformes > Scolopacidae > Scolopax > Scolopax mira. The sequence goes on from BJBW01003585.1 coordinate 41,095, forward strand.
GACACAGGGGAAAGAGGAGCGAGGGCTGCCTTACATTCCCTTTACCACCTCCTGCTGCGGCTTCCAGAACAGATGAAGTTCTCTGGGAACATGCCCTGGCTTTAAATGAGGTCAGACTGAGTGGGAATGCATGGGAAAGAGGGTGTAATAACACGGAAGACTCATAAGTACCGCAATGTTCACTGGTGTGATGGGAGATATAGCAGTGGTGAAGCCTTTTTTGACGTTATGTGGTGCTATTGGGAGGGCAGACCAACCAGTGGGGTCACCAGAGAGGTCCATGTTGCTGAGCTCTTTCTGCGTTCTGGGCATACATCCTTTATTATGGTCTGAGTTACATGAAGCACTTGTTCTCCCAGTGTACCTCCTGAGCTGGGAAAGGACACTCCATGGCTTTGTGGTTATTGACCAGCGCAAAAAGAATGGATGTGGTGGATGCTGGGCAGCAAACAGGGGAGGTGAAGTCAGTACTGATGCAAAGGTGTTTCTAGGGTCAGGGGGATGGTTTGATGGTTTATTTAGTACTGCTGAAGAGTCTAGGTTCTGTGCTCCTAGTGAAACTTTGACCTTTATAATTCCCTCAAAGGGTAGGCAACAGGGAATAGAAGATAGAAACATTTTCTCAATCTTCAGCTGAGGCACTATATAGGGCATATATTAGTACCTTGGTATTCATGTTAAACATTGAGGAGAATCTTGATTTGCACACTTGCAGCACATATTTTTATCATTTTTTTTCTCTCTGTCCTGGTTTTATTTAAATCCTAAGCAAAAAACTTTCAGACTCAAAAACTTTGAAACTTTAAACCCCTTTGGTTCTGCCTTGAAATTAGGAAGATGAATCAAAAGCTTCCCTTACTGTTTTCTTTTTTTTTCTTTCCGCCTCAGAGGTTCCATTCATCCTTCTGCCCAGTTTTTGTTTCCTGCTGTTCTTCCTCTACTGTCTTCTTGCTCTCAAAACTCTGAATATTGCCTGAAGAGACTGTATTACTTTTACCTGCCTGTCCCCCACCCTTTCTGTTTGATTTAGATACTCATACTTTGGGGCCGAGAACTGGCAGCGTTTGTGCTTGGCTGCTGAAAGGTGTAAAGTGTTAGCTTTCTCATTGTAGATGATGAAAAAAATGTATCTATTCATAAGCCTTTCTTGTATTAAGGACAGTTTTAATTATGTGATCAGAAACTTAAGAGAAGAGTACCTTAAGGCTTGATGTGGGTAGGGAAAACTTAAATTTCAGTAGGTTCTGGATCTGCTGTCCTCACAAAGATGCAGTGCTTCATATGATCATTTCTCTTTGAAATTCTTCTGTCATTGTGAGTTATTCCACAGTAAAAAAAAGTGAAAAAAAGGAGAAGGAAAGGAATTTTAACATGTGATTGCAGTAACACATCATCTTGTGGTTAAAAATGACCAGTTATTTCACTGAAATAATCTGGAAACAATTTCTCACACTGGCTTTACTAGAAAGTCAGCTGTTTTTCTTAAGTGCATCCTAATTCCCTGAATAGGTAATAAAATTCAAACAATATGTTTATCTAGTTTATTTGAAAAGATTATTTTTTTTAATGGTGGGTAAAGAATCACTCTGCCACATGTGCAAGGGATGAACTTGCTCTGTCTTGTTTTCTACAGGCAAGGATTTTCTTGTTAAATTTTGGGGGATATCAGTGTGACACTGAGAAATAGTTGGAGCATGCGTGATTGGCTCGTTGTTTATTTAGGTTTTAGGGTTTCATAATGGGTACATCAGGGTTCTTGAATATAACAGTCAACAGATTTCAGATGCAGTAACTTAACCAGGTGGTTCATCATCTATTTCTTTACCTGTTTTTGACAACTGGGATATTATGAGCCAACTCTTAAGAGAGTGAGTTAATTCAGTGGATAGCAAACTTAAGATCTTGATCTCAAGATGCAACTCTGATAAAGGCTGAACTGGTAAGTAACTGAAAATCAGTGACTGAAAAGCTCAGCTGGTGAGCCTGAGTTGAGGAGTTCAGAAATTTGTACAGGCGGCATAGAATTTCTTTTTCTTAAGAGGTTGCAAAATTTACTGGTGTTTGTGTTCTTAAGGAAAAATATTAAAGGAAAAGGATTGAGACATAACCAGATGGACACTTAACTTGCCAGGTGTATTTGAATTAAGCAAAGAGTTCATGAATAATAAGAGGGGGGGGAAAGGATTTGTCAGCAAAGAGTGACTTAGATGTCAAGATATCCAGGTGTAGCATTACAGTTCCAAAAAATAAACTATGTAAGTTCTTGCAGAAGCAATTGGAACAAACAGTGAGGTTTTCTTCAGCTGTAGAAGTTAAAAGAGAGCAAGAAGAATGCAAGAGTGACCTCTGCAATGTCCAGATGGGATAATAGATAAAAAAATATTTGGGTATGGTTCAAAAACTAAGCAGCAATCTGTGAATGCTGACAGGTTAAGGCAGGCTAGATGCTCGTTCCCTCTTAGAAGATACTGGAACATAGCAGATCCTCTGGAAAATGTACTTATTTCCTTAAACCTTTCAGAGACGTTGAGGGAGGATGAAGCCATATTATTGGAGAGGGACATGTTTTATAAAAACACTTAAAAACATAGAAGAGTAAGTGAGAGGACAAGAGTTCTGTTAGCATACCCTCAGCAGTGTATGTTGGTTAACTGTGAAGTATTTTTGCGTCCTGTTCTTTTGAGAAATTATACAAATTTTGTTTCCTTGTTTTTTTCCTCTTTATAAGATGATTCAGATTGCCTCAAGTTTGTTGTGAGAAGCTGTAGGATTTATGAATCTGCATCATGAGATCAGAGCTTTAAACCATGAAATTTAGCATCCTGTCATTGGCAGCAATCACTGCTGCATCAGAACAAAGCTACTTAGTTCTCTTCACATAATTCTTCTCTGGCATTTTTGTCTGTGGAACTGTGAATGCTGAATTCTGAACAACCCGTGTGCCCTTGAGAAAGTAATATAAATGGAAAGATAGATTTTTTCTAGAGAGATTTGCACTACTTGGCTTACGTGAGAATAAAGCCTTAAGAGTTTTTTGAATGTTTTTCCATTTTGTACCTTCTTTTATGGGTTAATACTTTTATTATTTGTCTGTTGATATCTATAGCCCTTTGACTTATATTTGAAGGCATAGGACTCCCTCACAATTTTAACAGAATTCAAATGAGTCATCTGTTCTCCTCACCTGAGAGCTTGTCCTTGCAAAATATAAAGCCGAAGAGCTGCTAAACCTAAATATTTGGTATAAGTAACACATTTTTTCAAAAATGTTGGCTTTCACATTTTTACCTGAATATTTTTCATAGGTCTTGGGTATCTTTGTTACTGCACTTTAATAGGAGAAACTAAAGGTTTTTCTTTTCAGTTTCTTTCTAATCCTTGAGTGCTAAAGTAAAATTTATGGCTGGTTGTATAATTCTTTTTTTGAGACTGATCTTTGCACATGTCAGGAAAAGCAGTTTGACATATTCCATTAAAAAATGTATTTTTTAGATGCACAACTGTTAAGACTCAGGTTCTTTTCCTTTGTTTTTTACCGCTCTTGACCTTCTGCTCATTTCTGTCTATGCCTCATTTAATGACTACTCAGTGGAGCAGTACATCAGAGCAGTATCCTATTACTACAGTTTAAATCCAGAAAATGGACTCATCTGCCCTTAAAATGTTATCAGGATGTAAAATGTAAATCAGGACATTATTTTTCTTCATTTTCTTTTCAGCCCAGTCACTCAAAGAGTTTGCTCGGCTCCTGATTGCTGTTGAAGAGGAAAGGAGACGACTGGTAAGTTTGCTGGCAATCATGTGTTACATTGGGCCTCTTTTTGTACAAAATGAGTATTTTTTTTCTGTTCCTCCTTTGTGGGTAGATGTTAAGTACTTCATAACAATCACCTACTTCTGCAAAGGCAGAAATGTGCTAGCACAGACTGCAGCCATTTTTAATGGAGTGTTCGGCCAAATACTTTTGTATTAATTTAAAAACTGTTTTCTCACAATTTCCTCCCTTCCTGCTCCCCACCACAAAATAACCTCTGAATGCTGCTCTACCTTTTCTTTCTCCCATAATGTCTTAGTGGTTAAAAGCACAGGTATAAAAAAACCTATAAACAAAGAGCATATAGTGGAAATGTGTATCAGTATTTATATTTATTGAAATGCTTTTAGAGAATTGTCCAGTGAATGTATACTAGTCATCCAAGAATGTGATAAATAAATAAGTGGAAGACAAACCACATTCATCACCTCTGAGAAACTCTTGCAGAGTACATCAGACTTACCAGATTGTCCTTTGTTATGATATTCTTATTCCTTTTGTTTCCATACCAATAAATCTGCAGTATGCTTTCATTTATATTTCTATTCAGATGTAGCTTTGTTAAAGAAGTTTAAGTATATTCTTGTACAACCATTTTTTTTTTTAAAAATTCCACATAAGCAATGAAACTACTTTTTTCTCTTCCTTGGAAGTCAATAATGAGTAAAGAAGTGAGGTAAGGATTAACCTCCGTAGGGGGATTTTTAAATATTGTGAAAGTTCAACTAGTTCAAATCCATCCAGTGACTATGTCTTTCTTTGTTTTCCTTCTTCTTATGAGTACTTAGGGAGGTGAGGAAAAGGATTTTCAGACTCAGATTGGAGTAAACTCATTAATCCAGGAAGAGGAATATAGAAAGTTCTCTTATTCCTAGGTGTAAATAACCATAGAATTTATCTCCTGCTATTTCTGTTCACATAAATATTTTAAAGTGGCAAAATCATAAATATTTATATGGTACAGTTGGGTAGTTAATATCACCTAAACCTATAAAAGTGCAAAATCTTTGCTTCATGGAAAGTATTTCTTTCCTGGGTGATTGTTCAGCACTTAGCACCTTTAAAGATGTTTACCAGAACACTTACTAATTACTTAGTTAAACAATGTTTCAAATGAATAGCTTTCCAGTTTAGGTCAAAGATCATTGAGAGCTACCTATTAGAAAAAGGAAAAGCAATGAATAGGTGATGGTTTAATTTTTTGAACTGGTTAGTCTTTCAAAATATTTATATTCAATTTGCTGTTATTTTATCTTTGTTTCTTTTTTTCCTCAGAGGACTCGCTTCCTTTTTTTCACTTTTAGAAGTTTCTGGACTCTCTATGGTTTATAATTTGATTTTTCCATTGATGTTTTACTTTGTATCTTGTTGGAATGACATTAGAGTAAAAGGTTAATTTTATTAAGTGAAAAAAGAGCAGTCAGATATAAAGATACTTTTTTGTTTTATTGTGGTATGACTTCAGTGGGAATGCATGGATTGCATAGCTGAGCTGTTGGATCCCAATGCATCCCAAATGACCATACCTTTACTAGGATGTTATCATAAAATCCTTGTAAACAAATTTGCAAATGTGTGTTTTCACGTGTAGAGAAGCTGGTCTTGATGAAAAATCATTTGTATCCATCTTTTCGCTGAGTTTGAAATAGCCCCATTCTGTTTGTTGTTTAAACTGAATGCTCACGCTGAGAGCATTGACAATACACAGTTATCATGGTAGTAATATCTAAATAAGAAAATTCAATAAACTTAGAATTTCCCTGTTTTTAAAAACTTTGATCTGCCTGTTGGTGGAATTTGTTTAATTATTATTGTAATTAAACTTCCTGAAAAAGTTGTTCCTGGTAGAGACAAATGGAAAATGAGACCGTGACCCTTGAAATAATACATGTGGATTAACCAGTCCACTTAGATCTTTACATGGTTCCTGTGCCTATGCTATTCATTAGGGATAACTTTTACAAATATAAAAGAGAGCTTGGTTGTCTTTTTTCGTGTTTTCTGAGTGTACGTCCAGTTCCATACCTTGACATTTACATGTAGAGATGCTTCCCATTGTGTGCTGGGCTGCATTACTTGCTGCTCTGGCCCTAGGTCACAAAGTTCTAAATGTTCTGTGAACGTAGCCAAAGTCTTGATGCTGTATGGATTCATACAGTTGTACAAATCAGAGATCCTGCTATGATGCATTGTACAGGTTTCAAGTGTGTCTGGTTCTATTTAGACAAAAGACAGGCTCTCCTGATGTTTTCCTCCTGAAACGCGTTAATTCGCAGCTTTTCATGCTTCATGAATGTTGTATCTTATGGTGTCCATCTTTGCTGCAAGGACTTAGCACCTTAAAAACAAAACCAAACAAAAAAGCAATACAGAAACTTTCACCATCGTCAAAGAGGCTTTTATTTTTTTTTTTTTTATTCTCCAGTTCTCTGACTGCAGTTTTATGCATGCCATCATAGAATCCAGAGGTCTATGTGAGGATGAGTGTGCCAGGCTAGATAGTGAACAGAGTGCTAGTAGTAAGAGTTTTCTGCTTGACAAACTTGTGATTTAACTGTGAAATCTTCAAAATATTTTCTTTATTTCTGAGGAAGTATGGACCATTACGCATAGCCTTTGATTCCTCTGCTAGAAGCACTTCAAGCAAGCTAGGTATTGATTAGAGACAAGTTTAGAAAAATTTCTTAGCTGACTAGAAAGCTCAAGGCCGGGCACACAGGCCTTAAAGAATTTAATTTCCTTCTGCATAAAAAGAGAAAAGTTGCAAAAGTTAAAAGCTTGTTCTTTTTGACATTTTGTAGAAGGCTGGGAGAAAAACAACTAGTCAGTGTTGAGACTATTTATGGATACACTTCATCATACCATTTACAATTTCCTTTTTGAAGTATGTCATTTAAGACAGTGTTGTATTAGTGAATGATGAATATACAGGAATACAGAACGACAAATGTTAATTTTACTTACCAGCTAATGATCTTGTTTCCCTACCTTGAATTTTATATTATTAATGTATGAGCATGCATATAAATGCATGAATCAGATTTGAGTTTGGAGAATATGCATTCACATCACCAATTTATTTCTCTCTTAATGCGTATTAAGGTCTACATAAGTAAAATTAGTTTTTTGTTTTGGTGAATACAGACAGGTGTGTTGGAGTGCTTGTCCACTGAATGTATAAATTAAGTGTTCCCAAGGGTCAAGGAAATAGTTTGAGGTATCTTAGCAAGCCTTCTGTCCTTCTTGCATAAAGAACCAAAAGTTTTCTTTAGAAGAAGCTAATGAAACAAGATGTTATGAGCAGTGTTTCTAGGAAAAACACTGAAGTGTAAGGTTAAATAAAACTGTGTATCACATAAATAAATACACTGTTGTATAAAGCTTTGCAGACATTATTATTGCCAGCAGCAATAATGGGGTGATTATTTTAAGTCACTTTCTTTTGTCCTTGTCTTTTATTTCCTGATACAAAAAAAATGACCACTAGTCTTACAAAAACACCAGAAGTCATGCACCAAACATTTCCCCTTAAAAAGTTAATACAGAAGAAAATAAGTCATAAGCCATCTTGGTTTTTTATGATACTCTGTCTTGTGTTTGATATCTGCATTTCAATGCGGGTGTTAATTTAATGATGCTGTTGGCAAATGGTGCATTAAAAAACCCCAGCCAAACAGCTCAGTCTCTTGAGTTTTAGAAGTAGTGTACCAATAAGATAAAAAGTCAGATTTGTTCCCACTGCCTCCCCAGTTACTTCAGCAACAAGCCACTAGGGAATAATAATGACTTCTATTTCCCAGTGATTATTAGGGAACAATAGAGATGTTTTAATTTCATTTCATGTGAATATTTGGATCTATATCAAGGGAAATTACTTAAAATAATTTCCTTCCACTCTTGCTGAACTTAACATTGTTTCTTTTTAATGAATGTTATGCTTTTTATTTTAGAGATTCATGCATTATTTATGTTTCCTATTCATTTTATATTGTTTGTAAACTTCATAACAAACAGAAATGTAGTGGGAGTTATGTAATATACTAATTCATTTTCCTTTCATAGGATTATGCTGTGTTGACACAAGAATAGATGAATTTGTTCATGCTACCTTTTCCTCTTCCTTGAGATCCCCCAGCAATTTGATGCATCAAATGTGTTCTCTAGAGCATTATGTTACCTTGAATGTAACTCCCTGATTGTTTCTGGAAGTTTACTAAATCCCAAATTGAAATAGGCGTCTTAACTGTTAGATTCCTTGCTATTTACTCAAGTTTTTATGGGGTGCTGGAACTTTTCTCTCTGGCATCATGAAACAGTGAGATGTTACTTTCAATTCCTGACCAATATTAAATATTTCAGGGGATTGTACAAAAATTCTAAGTGGATAGTCCTGTGCTATGCTCAATGAATATTTTTCTTTCTAATGTCTGTCTCTTTGTATCTCATAATCTTCATGCTTCAGAGAGTATCTCATTGTTGTGGACTTTTTTTTTTGTATTAACTGGATGTTCTCGCTGTGGTTCTGTGTTTGCCTTCACACAAGGGATCTGATGCTATCTGCTTCCAGGGTAAGCATCAAAATACTCAGTTTCAAAAGCTGCACTTGAAGAAAAATAAATGAACTATTAAAACCAGCTATCCATGGAATGGTACATAAAATCAGATACGGAAAGACACAGCATGTTGTTCAGCAAAATTAACCTTTTCCCTATAATGTGAAGTGGGTTACAGATTCCATCAGAAAAATAAGTGGTCTTGTAGCCACAGGTGCTGCTTATTACTGAGTTTATAAAGGGAAGAAATCATAAAAATCACATATACTAGCACCCTGAGACTGCAGAGCATAAACCTAGTGTTTTGTTTCATGTGGGCACTCTCTTAAAATGTCAAAAAAAATAGTGTATGATGGTGCTTTGATATACTTGGTAACTGGTTTTAGTGCTCTTCAATTCTCATACCAATTTTGGCATTTAAATTAATCTCTTTGATAGGAACCTGCCTGCAAGGAGACTGTCTGAAAGCATATTTTACTACAAATGAATGAACAGCACCACAAATAAGAAAGAAGATTTCTTTTCTTTGCAATTAGGTCTTGGGTTTTGTTTGGGTTTTTTTTTTATTATTATTTGTGTTCCCCCTCTCCCTCCCCCACCCCATTTTTTGCTCTTCTATATTAATTAAAAAGTACCTCAAAGATGGGTTTTGAGGGTTTGGGGGTTTTTTTCCTTACACTTAAGATGGACTGTACATATCCTATTGAGCATGTACTGTGCTGTTAACCTAACTTCTTTGGAAGGACTTTCTGAACTTGTGCGTCAGACTAGTAATTTGGAATTACTTATTTTCCTAAGCTTTCTATTGAACAGGGAACAGTAAATCAGCGTCACATCATTTTATATTGTTATAATAATTATCTTTATTTAGTTCTTATTTTCTCTCCCTTTTCTTTCTCCTACCCCATATACCCTAATACTGGGTATTAGTTGCAGAAGAAATCCCTTTGGTAAATGGAATTCTGTAAGATAGGGAAATAAAGGTTTGAATGGTTTTGTTCCTTTTTTTTTTTTTCCTTTTTCCAGACCATCAGCTCACTGTCCACTGACAGTCCAGCTAAGCTTTAGAAATAATTGGGTAAACTATTGAAAAAAAAATCACATACTTCATAACCTTTCTGGTGAACCCCCATTTTGAATACTTGTTGCATTTCTGCATTTCTGGTCAGGAAGCATTATCTAAACTAGAGGAGATACAGAGATAGGGAACAAGGAAAGCTAGACACTGGAAGCTCAGGATGAGAAGAGATTGACTACAAAGAGAACTCCTTGAGTAGCTTTAGTTCAAATAAATTAGATCCATGTTATTTGGAGACCCGGGATTTATTAATTGCAATGACATATCTCAACAACCTTTAAATTTTTGGCGGATCAGACATACACGAACATGTTAACACTTCAGCCCTTGAAATGAGATTTTTTTTCTTTTTATCTTTTTCCCCTTGCTTATGTAGTTGTCAGGTCTTTTTTCCTAAGAACTAACTAGAAGAAGCATTTGAAGTCTTACATCAAATATAACCAGGCATTTCTGTCACTATAACTCTGCTTGCTACCCAGTTCCCCCATTGCCTTTATTAAAAGACTCTTCTGCTTCACATTCTTTGATAAGGCACGTGGAAAATAAGGAGGTGATTAGAGACAGCCAACATGGCTTCACCAAGGGCAAATCATGCCTGACAAATTTGGTGGCCTTTTACAATACTGCCACAGACTTGGTAGACAAGGGCAGAGCAACTGACGTCATCTACCTGGGCTTATGCAAAGCATTTGACACTGTCCTGCAAAACATACTGGTCTCAAAATTGGAAAGTCATGGATATGATGGATGGACCACTCAGTGGATAAGGAACTGGCTGGATGGCCGCACTCAAAGGGTTGCAGTCAATGGCTGAATGTCCAAGTGGCGACCAGTAACGAGTGGTGTTCCTCAGGGTTCAGTACTGAGACCAGTGCTATTTAACAGTGGGATAGAGTGCACCCTCAGCAAGTTTGCAGACAACACCAAGCGCGGTGGCACAGGTGACATGCTGGAGGGAAGGGATGCCATCCAGAGGGACTGGACAGGCTGGAGAGGTGGCTTGTGCAAATTGCATGAAGTTCAACCAAGCCAATTGCCAATGTGGCAATCCCAGGCACAAATACAGGTTGGGCGAAGAATGACTGGAAAGCAGCCCTGAATAGAAGGACTTGGGGGTGCTTGTGGATGAGAAGCTCAACATGACCTGGCAGTGCACACTGGCAGCCCATAGAGTCAAAGGCATCCTGGGCTGCATCAAGAGAAGTGTGGCCAGCAGGTCTCGGGAGGTGATTCTGCCCCTCTGCTCTGCACTCGTGAGACCCCACCTGGAGTACTGTGTCCGGATTTGGAGTCCTTAACACAGGAAGGACACAGACCTGTTGGAACAGGTACAGCGGGGGGCCATGAGGATGATCAGAGGGATGGAGCACCTCCCCTATGAGGACAGGCTAAGAGAGCTGGGGTTGTTCAGCCTGGAGAAGAGAAGGCTCCGGGGAGACCTTATAACAGCCTTTCAATGTCTGAAGGGAGCCAACAGGAGAGCCAGAGAGGGATTGTTTATAAGTAAGTGTAGCGACAGGACAAGGGGCAATGGTTAGATTAGATACTAGAAAGAAATTCTTTCCAGTGAGGGTGGTGAGGCACTGGAACAGGTTGCCCAGGGAAGTGGTGGATGCCCCATCCCTGGAGGGGTTCAAGGCCAGGCTGGATGGGGCTTTGAGCAACCTGCTCTAGTGGGAGGTGTCCCTGCCCATGGCAGGGAGTTTGGAATTCGATGATCTTTAAGGTTGCTTCCAACTCAAACGGTTCTATGATTCTATGATTCTGACCCCAGCCATTTGCAAATCCTGTGAGAAATGAGTGAAAAAGACAAAAGAAACACCTTATCGTTTGTTCTCCAGTTATTGAGTACCTCATTAGGAAATTTATCCTGTATGCAGGGTAGAGGTATCAGTGCCAAATCTCTGTGTATCCACCAGAATTAACTTTTTCATGCCTGGAAGTAGACAGGAAGGGTCTGCATAGTAGGGCAATGCATCAGCAGATTATGTCCTAGTCCTTTTTTGCCTTCTAGGCAAAAGAAGTTGTCATCTAAAGTACTGATCTGGGGAAGCATCTGCTTCTAAGAGTTCAAAAGGGTTGTTGCTTTGATAGAAGAAAACCAAGTCTGCAACATTTAAGGAAAACCGTGCCTCAGAGTGCGGAGATTGGTGGTTGCTGCTTCATCTCTTTTACTGTAAATTGCTCCTGGAGGTCTTTGGATTAGTCATCATTACTTCATATTGCTGGAGACCTTAGTAGATTATCTTCAGCTTCGCAGTCTGTCTGTTTCCTTTTCACCCTCTGGGAATATGTCTGGGATCTGAAACTGTGAGAAGAGTAAGTTTTACCTATAGAGGTGAAATTGGCCTAACCTATGGTTGCATGCACACTGTAGTCATCTATACTTTTCTAGTCTAGACTCACATGAGAAATGGGAACTCTTTAGATATTGTCAACTACAAGCAGATGCTTGAAAAGTAATTTACAGACAGTGTGTGCATATATTTCTCTTTGGGATGTGTAAATTTTTGCCTTCTAGATCATTAATTTGGGTGAATCTTCAACTTTGTGGGAGAATCTGATTTGTTCCATTTATTTTAGTTTATAGAATAATTTTTGTTTTTCATTTGTCTGTTCTGGAGAAAAATATGGTTTGTCATTACCATACATAATGCAATATGACTTCTAATTTTTAGAATATATAATAGTGTTTTGTTGAGGCTTTTGCCTGTTGGCCTTGGAAATGACTGCAGAAGAGAGAGGATGCAGACAGCAGCAGTGTATGGTTTTCTGCTGTGTTTTAGCTCTCAAATGATTGGAGTATCTGTGCTACAGAAAATTTTAGCTAATAAATGGCTGTTAGAACCAGTCTTCTACCCCAAATCTGCGTGAGCTTTGTATCAATGTAAAAGTTGGGAGATAAATCAAGTGGAGTTCAGTGGCATCTGGAAAAATGTTGTATTCATATTAATTGCAAATTTGTAGAGTATTTGTGGACCACTTAAGAAAATGTGCAGTCTTCCCTGTTGTGTTGGTACAAGTGTTTGTGTGACTGTGTAGGGAACATAATTGGAGAAGTGATCCAGCTGGAAAGGTACTTGCTTTGTATCAGCCCCATCCCCTCATTCTTCAGTGCATTCAAGGAAAAGGATGATTTTTCTGGGCCAAAATCACTATCAAGAAGATAGCAATTTCTGTGATATAATTGCTATTAAAATGATACTAGAACGATGCCTTCACTTGCCTACAGATGTTAACTGTGATCACAACACCTGATAACTGAAATGAAGGAGCGATAGGAGTACTTCTCTGGTGCAGGCTTCCAGAGAGCAGGGCTGCAACGTCATCCTTTGCTGTGTCCTCCTTGAGGGAGATCTCACAATGCAGCTTTCCCCCTTGCTGTGCCTCAGGTTAGAAGGAATCCTGTTTGCTATCTTTCTCTGCACCAATCAAGTACAAAAATATACGTGTTCAGGGAATGCTTCTTAGCATTTATGCTCAATTAATAAAATAAATATGGAGTAATAAAAGGAAACAGCTCACATTCTGTTAATGTGGTTTAACATCTAAGGTTTGTATGCATGCATGGATATTTCTGAACTTTTGCCAAATACAAAACCCATAATAGGCCAGACAATTTAGAGATAAAACTATTGATGCTCTTAATACAGAGCATTAGCTGACTCTTCCAGATGACACTGTGTCAGCTTCCATAGTTTTCCCAAACAATAATGTTTAGGAGCATACGGAGTTCTTAGTGTTACTTTTAAGTTTTACACTTGCTATGTTCCTAATTTTTTAAACCATAGTTCTAATAATTTTCATTCTTTAAAATCATTTGTTCCATGTTTTTTGTGGAAATGAAGAAAAAACCTAGAGTCGTCCTGTGACATTTGATTCTCTTAACATTTAAAAGATCAACCTGATCTCACTAGAAACAGGTTACAACTAGTCCCTCTCACATCCATGTTACTGCCCAGCTGTTGACATCTAGGAATGAAAATACAGATCCCTGTTTTCTTCAACTTTGCAGAAAGTACTTCTGAAATAATTTTGCTGTGACAGAATAATGCCACTAATTCAGAATTTGCTCAGAATTTGATGATGATGAAGTAAACAGAGAACCTACTGTTCATGTTTTGCACTGTGTTTCTTAGCAGCTTTCTCTTTTTCTTTTTCCTTTGAAAATGTGGATTATTTCCTATTGATATGGATGTCTACAGTGAAGAACTATAGCAAAGCCTTTTGCACCCCGTCCTGCTCAGTGTGGTCATAGATAACTCTGTTGCCTCATGAACCTGCCAGTTGAAGAAGAAAGCCATCTGAGTATTTTTAGAGACAATCTTTGCTGTCCTCCAAGACAGTTGTCAGAGAGTTGAATTCTTACATATTTTCTTGTAGTAAGCATTTTTTTGTCAGAATTGTATAAGTGTAGATCTGTCACGGTGATATCTATGTTTTGTGTTGGCTGTTTAGCTGACATCAAACAGGGAGCACTTGTCTGTCAAGAGGCTGTGAGTAGGATCTGGGATGATCGAAGGATGGTCTGGAGGAACCTCCAGGGGGTGGAGATAAGGGGCTTCACTAGCTCTGCTCCTTGTTTCCAGTGCTTCTTAACATTCATGTACCTGTAACATCTTACACAAACAGTAATCAAAGCCTTTCAAAGAAGTCTTTGGTTATTAGTGCCCTTATAGTATTTGCTCTTCAGTTTTCTGCAGAGAGAATAGAAATGAATAAAATCCATTTTTAACATTTAACATTTTAACATACAATGTGTACTGCAGGAGTACTACACTGTAGATTAATGTAATTGATTCAGTTAACTAATACAGTTTCTCCTTTCTATAGTTGGGGTGCTTGTATTCGCATTTACCTCCTTATGGATATCTGACTATGAAGTCACTCCTTATTATGATATAAAATGATTGCAGGGAGTCTTTAAACTTTGGTCTACGAAGCATTTTGTTAAAAGATTTAACAGTTTGCTGTAAACAGTACCGTGATTTTTACAGTGTCCCAGTGGGCTGGCTTGGTGTCTTAGTAGCATTTTTTGCAGTTCTTAATTGACTGATCAGCAGTGACTGCAATAAGAATAGAAAGTGATTATTGAAAACCAGCCAGTAAAACAGTAACTCATAGCCAAATTTCTGAAAAATTCTGTTTTATTTTGCAGCATTTTTCAGTTAGGAGAGAAGATTCACAAAATGGTGTGGGTTGCCAATTTTTGGTATCATCAAGAGGCACATTATATTCTCCCTTCAGTAAAAGTGCAAAACAAAGGGTTGGTTAGTTAGTTGGAAAGTACCTTGCTACTTCTCATTATATAAATCTATTTTTTTTTCTCAATTTCATCTACTCATTTCATATTGCCAGTGTTTCAATGCATGTGATCTTGCATTACTTCCTGAAGTGTTTTGTGAGGCATTCACTGAGTAGCGTGGCTGGAATGAGTTTATTTTAATGACATTTTAGTCCTCACAGAAATGCATGTTGTTGCTATTTCAGCTTGTAGACGCTTTGACTTTCAACACGGTCACTAACTGAGTGTCTTCTCAGATGATTGTTGACAGAGAAAAGAGAAAGGTGTTTGCACTTCAAAATGAGTGTTTGAAAGGAACCTGAGTTTTCATGGGTCAGCCAACCTTCCAGCCTTAAAGTTTTGTGCATATATTTTGTGACTGCAGAGGCAGGGAATGGAGTTGTTTGAAGCTGTACACATTACTGGCCTGTAATAATGTTGGAACGTGCTGTTATCTGACAATCTACCCCTTATTTTTTTTAATGGATTCTGAATTTATCTGCACTTCTCCTTCTAGTATGAGAAGAGGTTCTTAATTCCTATAAACAGCATATTATTTAATTTCTTTTCATTTGGTCTGATTCCAGAATAGTTTCAAATAAGACATTTCTTATTCCCAGTGTCCTGGGAAATGTGATTTAAAATTTACATTCCTTATGTACCACATAATGTGTACCCTTTATGTACCCTTTATGTACCACAGGGTATTTAGAAACAAAGATGCCTTTATTTAAAACAAACACCAACAAGCAAACAAACAAAAACCCAAACCAAACAAACCACACCTTTTCACAAGAAAGCAAGTAAATTAGTGTTTTTTAAAGTCAAGGCAGCTTGATATTCTCCCTTGGGGAACCTGTGTAATCTGCACGTGCCCAGAACTGTGTTAAACACAAAGATGTTTTATTTGAAGTTTTTTCATTAGGATGTTGTCTTAAGGCTTGCAGAACACTTAGATTATTTCTTTTGTTCTTTTCAAATGTCTGTAGACGCTCAAATTACTATTACTTTGACAAACTTTCTGTAAATGCCTCTCCTCAAGCAAGTGCTTTTACTTTGAACTGAGACTGAAACAATTCTGGCTGGTTTTTTGGCAGCGATGCCAGTTTACTGTGTACCCACTTCAGAAAACTGACCTGGGTAAATGCAAAACAAAACAAACAAATTTTTGTTTTACTGGTTCTTTTTTAACCATGTTGCCTGAAACATGGTTGCCTGAAACAGACTGTTTCAGCATCACAACAAGGGCAAAGGAAAAAGTCAAAGAGAGCATGAAGAAGCTACACAAAATCAGCAAATTCTGCTTAAGTGACCACGGCTGCCAAAATAAATGCCCGCGAGTCTAGCGCTCAGTCCAATGTTTGTTGCAGCCCTGGTGTTACAACTAGTTGTGGTCATGGACAGAGGTTATTTTTCTAGTACTAAAAAGAAATTATAGCAGAAATCAGGAAGCCATGTCACATGGTCCCGTGGAACGTTTTGAATGATGGGGCCAGTGAGTCTGGTAGCCTTATGGATTAAAATATTATGAGAGCTGCTTCTTTGGAGACCTGTTCTTCAGTGGAAGGCTACCTTTTAAAAAAGCGTGCTGGACCTTTCTCTGCCCCCAAGCTGGCTCTTACACTACATTGGTATCTTTTTACAAGCTAAATGAAAGCTTTCTAAATTGATTTATGTTGTTAGTCATATCTGCATGAGAGCAGAAAAACACTTAAGAAACTTGTATCTGATACTAATTCTAGCCCTGTTGCTCTAAATATTATTATGACACGTCATCCCTTGTCCTTCATCCCTTTTCCTTCATCCCTTTCTTAATTTTGTGTGCTTTTCCCTAAAGGCTCATTTTGAACTTTCACCAGTGACAATTGGCAGAACCATCTAAATTATAATTCTTCAGGAGCAGACATTTAAATAACCTCTCAACATTTTTCTGTGTGTCAGCTATCAGTTAAGCTTTGTATGTATGCAGATATAAAATTGCATTTCACAGTAGGAAATCAATTTAAAATTTTCTATAACATCATATTTTGTTTAGTATTTTAGTTCATTTATTGTTATATCTGGTTTTTAAAAGAACATCATGACCTTTTCCTGTATCCTGAACAGGTCCCTTGCACCTCTCTAATTTACTCTTTAAATTTCTATTGGGATATCAGAGCACTTAATACAGAGGGAGTTAATGCCGTCAATAGCATGGACATACTGAAATATTTTCTATGGATCCTATACCTATAAAAGTTCATTTATCTCTGAATAGTTTAAGTCTATGGTTAACCTACACTTCAGAAAATATCTTAAGTGTTCATACACGTGCTTTTGTTTCCTGAAAGGATACATACTTCCAGTCTTGGAGTTAACGGTTCCTGGGCATAGTACCATTACAAACAGCTCGGCTGACTTTGGCTTCCTGCCTGGACATGTTCATTCATGAAATAATTGTTAAAACAAAATACAACTTCCAATTACATTCATCTCTTAGAATAACTAGTTTCCACAGCACCAGCTTTTTTGTTTTGTTCTTTTTTTTTAACAACGATTCTGTGGGGTCAGTCTTGTTGGTAGAGAGGTAACAAATAGCGGATTGTTTGGGTACTGCCATGCTCTTGTATCTAGAACTAGACCCAGCACAGAAGAAAAGCATTAAACTATCAGACTGTCTTTCTCAGAGTTTTATTTCACAGCAGCTGCACAATGTAATGCAAAGTGATTCCTGATAGTGATAATAGAGGTTAGTATCTATTAACTCTATTTTTAATTCTATTTTTGCTATTACTGGAATTGGCAAATGGAGACATGTGGTGTCTGTGAAGATGAAAATTCAATTTCATACTGGAAGGTGGCACAGATTGGTCACAAATAGTGACGGCAGGGCCAGCTGTACTACCAGCACAACCCCACCTGGCTGCCTAATCAATTCTCAGCCTTACTAGGAGCCACCCAGGCAGGTATGGCATGACTGCTGATAAACTGGTGCATGCGTAACTGGTTAGTTCCAACAGCCACCACTTAGCCACTGAGAAAGCATTTTTACCTCACACACGTGAGCTGCTTCAAGAGGTAAGTAGGTAGATGAAGAGTTAAGACCACTTACAGCCTGCACTGTTCGCTTTGCCTGTCAAGTTATCACTTTAATTTGAAACAGGGTTCAATGAATGGGAGTTGCAAAATAAATTAGAAGGCAAAGCGGAAAAGCAATGAGGTGGTTGATGAGTTCATAGGCCTGCATTGCTTTGCTTTGTGCTCAGTTGTGTATGAGCCTTTGTCACAGTCTGAAGATGATTGTTACCTCACTATGTTTGGGAGTCAATTCATAGAATCACAGAATCATTGGAAGGGACCTTTAAAGGTCATCTAGTCCTGCAGTGAGCAAGGGACATCTTCCACTAGACCAGGTCTCCAGCACAGACTTCACACAAAGTACTTTAGATACTTATTCAGACCATTTCTAAAGAGAGAAGCCAATTCTAACGTCTGAGCTCTGGAGTGTCTGGGGCTTGGCATGTATGTACCAAATATATATTCAGGTGCACCCATTTTAAGAAGTACCAGTAGTAACTTTCTATGAGATTCTTATAATAGCAGAAATATATTAATACTTTGATGTTGGTAGCAGTTTAAACGCAAAAAAACATATTTCTAGATTTTGGTTCATAGAAGGTAGCAAACCAACCTTTTTATCTGTGTATTAAAAAATATGAAGTGTATTTATTATTCTAGAATAAATGCTACTGTAAACATTAACAGTGTTTGAATAATTGTTCAAAACATGTAGATACCTAAACATATATATAGATAATGTATGTATACTGTTATCTGCTTCTATCTTTATTTATACTTGTACAATTATTTGTCATTTTCAGAATCTGTTAAGTATAAAAGCAATGAGCTGATGAAAGTATGAGCTCAGGATCTAATACAGGTTGTTTTTTTTTTAAAGATAGTCTCATTTGGATTTTTGATGTATAACTACCTGAAAAGAGTGAATTTTAACTTCTCTGTTTGTACTTTATTAACAGAACTTTTGTTTCTTTGTGTGGGAAGTGTGTATGCTGCTTACATCATCTAGCTAAGAAGAAGCAATCATCTGACAGGAAGAAATTGGGAGAGAATTTAGGCTGAATGTCAGGAGAACTTCCTCAGGATGAGCTACATTGTGAAATACTTTGCCAAGGAAAATAGAAATGTCTAGAGGCACAAACTGAGATTGAGCCAAGTGTTGGAAAATGTAGCATAGAAACAAAGTACTTTGGATTACTCAGTGACCATGCATCCTTCTTAGCCTGAACCATAGTTAATCAGATTAGCACTGAGTATTTCAAAGATGCCTCTCATGATAATGAGCTAAGAATACTATGGATTTCTCAAGAAGACTTCTGCTTTCTCTTTTTTGAGGTAGGGATTATGGGGAAAAGGGGAAACAGTCAGGAGTTGGACAAGCTGTGATGAATATATGCTTTTCTAGTCAATTTTAAGAGTTACTTTATTAGCCATGACAATTTCCCCAAGACCATTTTGTGTGAGGCTCTAAATAGATTCATTTTAGTATTTAGGAGGCTAAGTAGGTGGCCATTTTTTGTTTGTTTGGTTTTTTTAAAGAAAATAAATGAAAAGAACTATGAAGTCAAATATAACAGTTTTTGGCAATTTGCAAAATTTACAATAAAATCCCAGCTCTAGGAAACATTTCTTCAAACATATTTTTATCCTTCACTACTAGATTTCCATTTAGGGGTTTTTTGTTTGTTTCTGTTAAAATTTTTGGGAGGTTGTTCTTATTTTGGAGTCAGAAGAAGTTGCTGATGACGTTCGGGCACTCAAGCTCTTGATCTCTTTTAGAAGCTTGTCACTCAAGAACAGCTTGTCTGTCTGCCTAATGTCTCCAGCTTCTGCCTAGCAAGAAAGCACCCACATTCTGGCTTTCTGGTTTTTTTGAGGAAAACATATTTAAAGTCAGTTTCAGGAATTCTGACAGATAAAGCTTTTTAAGTTAAATGCTATTGCAATTCTGACAACTCAACTTCCCTTAAGGGTTAATGTGTGCTAATTAAAAAAAAAATGGTTTTCCTTTTCGTAATGTCAGAAAGTTCTCACTTTGATTAGCTAAGTGTATATTTATTCTTTTATTGATTTCCAGCTTTCCCTTTGCATCTTAATGGACCTCACAAGGAGGCCTCTTCAGGGTGCATTCACTCCACTCTGGAGCAGTTTTGTTGACATCTGCACAGTGAGGGAAACAGACCTGGCTGCAAAATTTACAGATCGGGATTTGGAAAAGCAAAGAGACAAAGTAATAAACATACGGAACTGATTTGGGATGACTCTTAAGTAGGTCTAACAGCCAGAGTGAAAGTGCCTGGGAAGGTTTAAAATAGGGATTTGGGTAAAGTAAATCCTGTTGCTTATTTGCTAAGATTTATTTCAATCAGATACTTTCTGTAACTGTTAATGCGTTGAATTAAAAAAAAAAAAAAAGAAAGAAAAAAGCCACACAAACTCTCCACCAAATGAGAGATGCCTTCATATCTTAAATTGAAGATTCCCTCCCCCCAGTACAAGAAGGTTGGGTTTTGTTGTGTTTATTCATGAGGAAAAAAATATTTGTGATAAATGTTTAAGAAGTGAAAGATACTTGTGACATAGTAAAATATCTACATTTACCAAAGTAGGCAATAGAATAATTTACCATTAAATATGTTGTGAAGGATAGGTATACTTGAACTCTGGATCTATTTTTTCTTAATTAATCTGTGCTCCAATTATTCTGTTTCCTGTGTTTATGTAGCCGTTTCCCCCTTGATAATATGTAATGTAAACATTCAAGCTCAGGACTTTGTTTGGAAAGCCATAAAGCAAGGGAAAACCAGAAAAGTTTTCTTCTACTGGCTATCTGAAATGACATTCTCGAGTTCTCTTTTGCTTTCATTACGATTTGAACTCTCAGCTTAGTCAAGAGACATACACTGTTTGTATTAATGGTAGTGATAAAAAGATGTCCAAGCTTCAAATAAGTACACAACAGAACTGTTGTGGTTGTGGTTGAGATTACTTTATCTTTTACAGTTTTCCCTGAGTTACAATCCATAGAATAAGCCCATAAAAAAAATAGTATCTCTTACCAGATGATTAGCTACCTACTATGACCATATCCATTGTTTGCTAAAGAAAAAGGAGGGAAAAAAGCAAATTGGGTTTTTGGTTTTGGTTTTGGTTTTGTGGGGATTGTTTTTTCCTTTAATACCAGGTGATTTTTTTTTCTCAGGTAATATAAATAGCACCTATATACTGTAGATGGAATACACACAGCAAAGGATTTTTGTAGTTAAAAGTCCAAAGTGCTGTGTTCAGCTTATTGTCCTCTCTTCTTCACCCCTGGGTACAGGGGAGTTAGTTTTGAACAACACAATTTGTTCACAATAGGCAGAAACTGATCATTCTGGTGAAAACCAGAAAGCGAATAGGAGGGAAAGGGTGTAGCGCTTTGAGTTATGAAATCTACCAGCATCAGTCACCTTTGTAATTCTTTATAGATCAGAAGAAGTTAAATGCATTCTTTAACACCTTATAAAGTCGTTATACAGAAACAGTAGTTAACAGAAACAAATAAAAGTTAGACACAGCTAAGCCGCAAGGCTGGGAGATGGGAGAGACTAAGGGAAAGGGGGCAAAAGAGAGTTGCCAGCTCATGTTGTGACAGTAGCGACAAATTCCGCACTGAGCTCTGAAGGGAAAACAGGAACACGGGACACAGAACTTGTGTCCTTGTGCAGTGGAGGAGTAGGTGACATGCGTGGTCTTTGCTATGTGAAAGGATTTTTCAGGGAAAAAAATACCACTAGCATATCCAGAAAAAACATGAATAAAAGCACAGGAGATACAAAAATGAAGCCTCAGATGTGTGCAGCAAACTTGTCCCTGTATATTTATTATTCTGTAGTAGGCTCTTACAGGCAATTCCAAGGCATAAGTCAGTTGGGTTTTTCCTTTTTAACTTACTGGCCCTTAGTTTCTGTTAATTATAGAATCATAGAATGGTTAGAGTTGGAAGGAATCTTAGAAATCATCTAGTTCCAACCCCCTGCCACGGGCAGGGACACCCCCACAAGACCAGGTTGCTCAAAACCCCATCCAGCCTGGCCTTGAACCCTCCAGGGATGGGGCATCCACCAGTTCCCTGGGCAACCTGTTCCAGTGCCTCACCACCTTCACTGTAAAGAATTTCTTCCTGATATCTAATCCAAATCTGCCTTCTTTCAGTTTAAAACCGTTAACCCTCATCCTATTGCTCCACTCCCAGATAAAGAGTCTCTCCCCATCTCTCCTGTAGGCCCCCTTTAGGTATTGAAAGGACTCTATAAGGTCTCTCTTAAGTGTTCTCCTCCTTCTGTGAGTTGTAAATAGCAGTATGGAAGTCCCTCCTCCCCATTAATCAGAGACAGATTTAAACATCTTGCCCTTCAGATTCCTGCCATTAACTCTTTGCACTCTTTGTGGCTGAGCTGAAGGAGCGGTCACGAGTCCCTCTCTAGGCACTCCCCAGACACGTGTGGTATTTTCATAATGAGGTCACAAGTCCTAGGCTCAGTATTATTTTTCAGTGTTAGGAATCTTCAGTGCTGCTTTTGGCCTTTTAGCACAAAACAGTAGCTACATTAATTACAAGAAGAGTAGTCCACAGTGGATAAACCGTCTGGTTGTTGAAGATTACTGAGTCACGGAGATAGGTTTGTAGGTTGTCCTGTTTGTTTAAAACTCAATACTTGCACTATAATGAAAATTTCCTAAAATGTATCTAGGTGCCCTTTTATAGGTACAACAGTGGCCTGAGAACCTGAATTAAAGATGACTTGATAAAGGTAGCACTACAGGAACTTAGTTTACAATTCTGTTATCCATAATTTGCTTGAAGTAGATATGACATGCTTCATTTTCAGATTGGTTCAGTGGTGCTGTCAGTAGTCAAACATAAATGTTGTATGCTGTCACTACAGTAGTGGTCCTCTGGATACCAGCAGGGAGATTTCTGAGCAACCCTGCATATCTCTTGGATATTTTCCTGCCCTTAACCTCTATGCTCAAGAATCTCCAATGCCTTGTTTTGCTCTGAAGCTAACAGGAAGGTGAAAAAGGTTTGAGCATTAATACTCATTGCATAATTCTATCAGCCTTCACATGGCATCTCCCAGAGCACGTTACAGAACCTATCAAGGAGGTAAGAAGTCTGAGTGGCCACTGCGAGCTCCACAGTTGTAGAGAAGGCTGCCATCCTGAGCTTTCATGTGCATGGATGCTACAAGTTTGTGCTGCTGCTGTTCAGGACCACAGGAGCAGGAGCTGATGCGGCCGGACGGGGCTGACACAAGCTGGGGCTGGCTGGCCCAGACACTGTTAGTAATTCAGCTTTTCTTGCGTGTATTTCAGCAATACAAAGTTCAAGCAGCACTTCCACCCTCCAAACTTTTATTGCTAATGAGGGCCCTTTATTCAAATCCGTTTCTTGGCAAGGCACGCTATGAGAGGAATGAAGTCCATTTTGTCAGAAGTTACTGTGGGAAGGCAGTAACAGCATTGTTCAAACCCATGTCTGGGCAATTCCCTTGATACCATTCTTTGCATCCTAATTTCCCTATGAAGCCTAATTAACAACATGCCAGTGTTTACATCTTTATTCAGTTCTTGGGATAGTGTTTGACATTTGGAATAGAGACTTGACACATGGGAAGAGTTGTGCAATTTGTAATTATTACTTTATTCACACTACCAAGGAGGAAGGGGGAAATAAATGAAGATATAGGGAAGAAGTTAAATTTTTAAATTAATTACTTTCATGAGATACTAATTTTGGAATTTTTTCCCCTACCACTTCAACTATGTTATAAAGCATAACTTACCTGAATTTGTTTGGGGAGTATCTCATGTTTCAAAAACCACAGGACTCCTTTGCCAATTTGTTTTCTATGCATGGGAGAGGAACTTACATCCTCATTCTGCAAAAACTTTCAAGTCTAAGATCTGATTTCCTTCAATTTAACACATATAACTAGTGTGTTAATTAATGGTCATAAAACAAGCCATGCCGTTTTCGTTTTGTAATTCAGATGGATTTTTTTGTCTTGATACAAATCTCTAGCATTCAGTTTTGAAAGACAGTTATATATTATTATTATCACAATCTTATCTTTATTTCTTAGAATTCTTATCAACTGCTGCTGTTTTTGATTTCTCCACTTCATTTCTTCATTTATCTTGTCAAATGTATTGTGTTGCCCCTCTTGAAGTATATATGATGGTGGATGAGAAGCTCATCCACACATCAAGAGAAGTGTGGCCAGCAGGTCTCGGGAGGTGATTCTGCCCCTCTACTCTGCACTTGTGAGACCCCACCTGGAGTACTGTGTCCAGATTTGGAGTCCTCAACACAGAAAGGACATGGACCTGTTGGAACAGGTCCAGCGGAGGGCCACGAGGATGATCAGAGG